>PVJL010002119.1:0-14038 GCA_004026885.1 Lyroderma lyra | reverse complement strand
AATCTTTCTCTTCCTCTTTTCATCTTTAGATACAAGTGCTAATGAACAGTGAAATGACAAAAAGTTGAGCACATACAATGAATAAGGAGCAGAAGTGAAGTTTAGAATATGTATAAATGCTATCCTGATACTAAAAGTCTTAATAATGAAGTCTCTGAAACTAGACAGGTTATTTTTTAGGCTAAATATTTTATTAAAGTTTAGTTTTGTTTTTTTTTAAATTATTCCAGAAGTTGTGATGATAGTATAAATGAATCACATGTGTTATGGACTTTGAATGTTTATAGTATGGATTTCTTTTAGATAGAAAAGTTACTGTTTATCTCTGATTATTTGTGTAGAAGAAGGAAAAATCTTGCTGGTAAATTTACTGGATTTTGAAAAAATAAATTTCGTAAAGCTGCATATGTGGTGGAAAGTTCCTGTATTGCACAGTTCCTTTTGTGGGAGAAAATGAAATCTTACAGGGGCTGCAGTTATGCATTTCGTAGCATCGTCATAAAAAAAGATTCTTAAACGGTACATGTATCAACTTCTTTTCAGTCTCTGATATATTATTTGTATGCTTTTCTTTTTTTACCTCAGGAATGAGGACTCTGGTTTTCTTGCATAAACAGTGGGCAAAGAATAGAATATTAATTAAAATGTGATTGTTACGACAAAGTTGGAAATGTATAATGGCTGTGATTTCAATAAAGACAGCTATCAACTCTTTCTAGTCACCACTATTTGGGGACAATACCTAGAGTTTTCTAAGACCTTTCCTTTTGTAAAATTTTGTGAGAGATGAATGTATGCTAGGTTAAAAAAATCCAACCATCACTTAAATGTGTGTAATAAATATCAAAAGCTCTCCCTTTACTACTTTTCCTTTCCCCATTTCCTCCTACCCTCCATTCAGACCTAATTTTTACTTCCCTCCTCAGGAGTAACCACTGTTAAAAATTTAACATGGAGGAGTGATATCAGCATCATGGCTGAATAAGACATCTCTTTGTTGTGCGCCCTGCCACCCCCACCCCCAACAATTTGGCATCCATCATAGACAAAAGTGCCTTTGTGTCCAGCAGCGTACACCAAAGGATCTGAGAGGAAGCTTGCCTACCCATGTGTCAGGTAATATGCGTATAGACCTTGGTCTTAATTGTGGACCCTGCAGTGGCCTGTGAACCAGCTTTAGCCACTCTCAGCTGTGGTCTCAGAGACCCTGGAAAACACACTATCTTGTACAGTCACCCAAGGATGACAGCCTTTGTGGATGTTGAGGTTTCTCATGGAAAAGTTCTAGCACACTGTTGGAGCATAAAATATAATGAGTTTGGACACACTGGAGAGGAACACTTCGATTTTACCTGCATCAGGCATTCTCCAAGGCAGCACAACTTAGGGCCAGTAGAGATCTTCTTGCCCTATGATTTCTCCCACAGAGGAAAATAAGGCCATGTGAATGATGACTTGGCTTCCCAGCTGAGTGGGATGCTACTAAAGAGGTTCATTTCTCTGTTGTCCCATCTGGAATACTGAATCATGATTTGCATGACAGGAGAGTGGGAAGAGGCTGGGAGAGCAGCAGATAGGACTCTTGGAGGGCATTAAAGGGAAGCAGATCCTACTGACTGCTTCATGGATACCATCAAGAAGCCCACCCATGTTCTACTGAGGACACCTTGCCCACAGATTCCCCCAGCTGGCCAAAGGACATCTGTAGCACTCTGTGTACCTCACACTTGCATACCCTACAGCTGGAACCCTGTATGTACTCCTGATGGCTGTGGCGAGAGTGAGCTTTGGCAGACTTGGCAAGGTAGCATGTTCTGGGTTAGGGAGAGACCACAAAATTGAGCTTCATTGCCTGTGTTGGAAAAACAAAAGGCAGGCTTTTGTCACTTGGCCTGGTGCATTGCCAGATTGAGAGAAGGCATAGAAGCTTAAGAATTTTGCCCCAGGAAGGAACAAGAATTGTGAAACAGATATCCATAGAAATCTGAGAAAAGCCTTAGAATCCCTAGCAGGGCTGATGGAAGGTATTTCTCTCCCAGAAGCAATTAATAAAGATTAGAGGAGGTGACTGCAAATGTGAAGACAGCAATGCATCACTTCAAGAAACATGAAAAATCAAGGAACTATGACACCACTACAGGATCCACAAATAATCTTCCAATAACTGATCCTAAAGACATGGAGATCTACAATTTACCCCATAAAGAATTCAAAGTAGCTGTGTAAGGAAACTCAATAGCTACACGAAAACACACACAGACAATTCTACAAAATCAGGAAAACAGTAAACAAAAGGAAAAGCTTAACCAAAAGAAATAATAAAAAAAATAATCAACCAGAAAATCTAAAGCTGAAAAAGACAATGAATGAAATGAAAAAAATACAATAGAGCATCAATATCATCGACCATGATCAGAAGGAATTAGATTAAAGACAGCAACTTTAAAATTATTCAGTCAGAGGAAAACAAAGAAAAGAGAATGAAAAAGAGTGAAAAAAGCCTACATAATCTATAGGATACCATCAAAAGAAACAATCAGTGAATTATTGGGGTTCCAGAAAAAGAGAGTGAAAGGGGGCAAAAAGTTTATTTAAAGAAATAATAGCAGAGAATTTCCTAAATCTGGGGAGAGATTTGGATATCTAAGTTCATGAAGCTCATAGGTCACCAAACTCAATGTAAAGAATCTTCTCTGAGACACATTATAATAAAACTGTCAAAAATCAAAGACAAAGAGAGAATCTTAAAAGCAGCAAGAGAATAAAAATTTGTAACTTAAAAGGGACTCCCCCGACCCATAAGTCAATCAGCAAATTTCTCAGCATAAACTTGCAGATGTAGAGAGAGTGAGATGATGTATGAGTATTCATACTTACTTCAGAATCATATTCAAAGTGCTGAAATTAAAAAAAAAAAAAACTGTCAACCAAGAATACTCTATCCAGCAAAGTATCTTTCAGAAATAAAGTGTAGATAAAGCCTTTCTCAGACAAACAAAAACCAAGGGAGCTCATCATCACTAGACCTGTCTTACAAGAAATGCTGCGCATTTGCTGGCTTGGGGTGTGGCACCCTGTTAAAGGTCCACCCAATTGCTTACCTCTACAGTGAGGGGAGAGGCAGGGCACACTGATGCCCTATTGCATCAAGGGGTCCCTCCATGAGGGCAACTCGCCCTTATGGGGCACCCAGGGGTCCTATGGTATCACAGGATGCTGCATGGGAGTCCACAGCAAACTCACACTGGGTGGTGAACATATAATGCAATGAATTGACAATGCACTGTTTGTACACCTGGAATGTATGTAATTTTTGCTAACTAATGTCACCCTGATAAGTCTAACAATAACAAATTTTTATATTAAAAAAAAGAAATGCTGAAAGGAGTTCTTTAAACTGAAATGAAAGGACAGTAATTAGTAACATGAAAACATGTCAAAATATACAACAAACTAATAAAGGTAACTGTAAACAGATGCTCCTCGACTTACGATGGGGTTACATCTTGATGAACCCATTGTAAGTTGAAAATACTGTTAAGTTGAAAACACGTTTAATACACCTAAGCTAATAAAAATCTTAGCTTAGCCTAGCCAACCTTAAATGTGCTCAGAACACTTGCATTATCCTACAGTTCAGCATTTATCTTGAGTTTCATCTCGAGAGTAATTGCCTTCCTTTTCTTCCCACCAGAAGTAGGAGACACAGATGAGCATTCTGTAGACACGATGGAATGTGAAAACACAAAACACAGTATCCCAAAAATGCTGGCAACACAGTACACTGTAGATGAAGGTTGTTGACCCTCATGATTGTGTGGCTGACTGAGCTGTGGCTTGCTACCACTGTCCAGCATTACAAAGCAGTATTGTATTGTGCATTCCTAGCCCAGGAAAATATCAGAATTTGAAGTATGGTTTCTACTGAATGCATGTTACTTTCATACAATTATAAAGTTGAAAAATTATGAGTTAAACTATCCTAAGTCAGAGACCATCTTTAGTAAAATTTGGAACACTCTAATTCTGTAATATTGTAATGTGTTAATCACTTAACTCTAGTATAAAGGTTGAAGGATAAGAGTACTAAAAATAACTATTATAGCTATGATAATTTGTTAATGAGTATACAATATAAAACTAGGTAAATTATGACATCAAAAACAAAAAAGGAGGAGTAGTAAGGAGGAGTATGTGATTGAAGTTAGGTTGCTATCAGTTTAAAATAGACTGTTATATGTATGTTTTATATAAGCTCCATGGTAACCATAAGCAAAAACCTATAGTAGATTCACAAAAGATTTAGAGAAGGAAATCACAGCATATGACTATGGAAAATTATTTGTTCACAAAGGACAGCAAGAGAGGAAGAAAGGAATGAGGGAACTATAAAAAAGTCAGAAAACAGTTAATAAGATAGCAATAATAAATCCTTATGTATCAATAATTACTATAAATGTAAATAGATTAAATTCTCCAATCAAAAGGCATAAAATGTTGACTGGATTACAAAAAAACAAAACAAAACAAAAAACCTAACAATATACTGCCTATAAGAGACTTACTTTAGATTTAAGGACACAGGTTGAAAGTGAAGATATGAGAAAAGATATTCCATGCAAGTGGAAACCACAAGAAAGCAGGGATAGACTTTAAGTCAAAAACTACAACACTAGGAAAAGATTATTATATAATGATAAAAAGATCAATTCATCAAGTATAATAGATATAACAATCATAAATAGATATGCACTCAACATCAAAGCACCTGGATATATTAAGCAAGTACTACTCATAAGAGATCTGAAAGGAGAAATGGATAATAATACCATAATAGTAGGAAACTTCAAAAACTGGGCACAGGAACTGAATAGACTTGAGGCAGATACCTGAATTCTACCACACTGTCGAGCTACAGCTATATCTTACTCATTGTATTTCCAGTAACCAGAGAAGTGTCTGGCATGTTTGTTAGGTTAATCCAAAATAAATATTGAATATACAGGTGACTTGTTAAACCTTAATGTACACTTTTGTCATATAAAACAATGTAGCATATTTATGAAATATATGTAACATTTTAGTATCATCCTGAAAATAAATACAAAAAATAAATATAAAAGTATTATATTAAGAAATGAGTTTCCACAACTGCTGGTTACAAGGTCATTATTCAAAAATGAATTGTAGTTCTTTATACCAGTTAGCAAACATGCTAAGGAATACTCATGCACTACTGGTGGGAGCGTAGGTTGTGCTGAATGTTGGAAAATGCAATATTCACTAACGCTGAGCATATACTTCTACTCTATGGTCAAGCAGTTAACTCTTCTGTATATGTGTATCTCCAATGAGAACATGTACATCTCTTTTGTTGAGTTTATTCTTAGCTACTTTATTCTTTCTGTTGCCATTGTAAATGAAATTGTTTTTTTCATTTTTTTCCCCTGAAATTTCATTGTTAGCATATAGGAACAAAATGAATTTTTGTGCATTCATTGATTTTGTGTCTTGCAACTTTACTGTATTTGTTTATTGTTTCTAATAGCTTTTTTGTGGGACAAATCTTTATTATTTCAATCTTTGCTCAGGAGGTGGATATGTTGTGGTTTTAAAAGATTTTCTCCGCAATATTTGTTGTTCTTTTGTTCCAGCTGGGAAGGGAAAAGCCAGAGTGGAAGCTATACCAAGTTGTTTTTTGAGATGGCTATTTTTCTAATGGTATTATTTAGAATTGCTAAAAATATACACAATGTGTCTTGAGGAAAATGCAAACTGCTTTTTACAGTAATACATTTTCCTTTCCTAAGTCAAAGGCCTTTGACTCTTGATTAGGTTCCCAGGGATGTGTTAACCTCCCTCCTTTTCCATCCAAACTTCCTAATTGCATTATTAGATTGTGTCATTGTTTTTGTCCTTTGTATACATAAATAATATAAACTATTTTAAAATAAAATTTTGTTTGGTGGCTGATTAGTTTTATGCATTTGAATTGAATGGTGATAAGAGGTCACAGGTCTTCTAAATATCCCTGGAAATTAGGAAATTACTTAGAGATCATCTCCTTATGACTAGATTCATTCTCAAGTTGGAAATATCTTAGCTTTCACCCTCCTCCACCCATCTGCAAATGTTTTGAAGAATCTAGCTTAAGGGAATAAAATCTGAAAATTTGAGGTTTATTTTTCTTTAAAAATATAAACTGAACTCATGTTAGTATTTTTCAGACAATTAAGAGCTAACATCTAAGGGCTTTGGTTATAGTTCTTTTGCTGCTGATTAGGTATTCCTCAGTGGTGATTAGTGAATGTACAAATGCAATCATTTGTTAGGGCTTAATCACGCAGATGCAAGAGAAGTTAGTTACCTAGAAAGTGAAATTGAAGCTTGTATAACTTTCATTAACCTTATTTTTTTAATAGCAAAAAAAATAAAGAAGAAAAATTTTTTACTAAATTAGGATTATTGAGTCATATAAGATAAATTGTAGTTTAAAAGAAGCAGAGAACCTGGAAAAATATGAGTATATGAATATATTGCTGTGCTATTTATTATATTGTCTGTGATATAGGTAGCTTATGTCAAGAAATGGTTCTTGCCATCCCAGGACAGATTTCCCTCCAAGAAAGAGAGAAGCACTGTTTAATGAAGGGCCTCTCCTCCTTTCTTTGTACTGGGTGACTGAGCACTTGCAAGTATAGCATGGAAAAGGGAGAGGAAGAATTTCTTTCACAGGTTTAGTACTTTACTCAGAGTTAAGAAGAAAAGACATACATGGCTATACCTTTTATTTTATACAGGTCATCCGAGGCTAGGGGAGAGTGGAATGCATGTATTTGGGTAATACTGTATTTTTTTCTGATAAGATGGGTTCTAAGAGTGGGCCTGGACAGTAGGTTTGAACAACTCGGAATGATGATCTAGGGATGTTTGTATGGGGAGGCCAACGGGCTGCTCAGGTCAAGCATTGTAGGGTGGCATGACTCTGTTAGGTTGAGGGGTTGTTCTTCACATGTGTAGCTCAGCTTTGTAGGCTCTGTCAGAAGACCAGCTTCTTCTTAGGGATTACTCTATACTAATCAAAATCACGATTGCAAATAAACAATTGACCCTTGAACAACATGGATTTGAACTACATGGGTCTGTTTATAAGTGAATTTTTTTCAAAAAATACTATAAATATATTTTTCTTATGATTTTCTTAATATTTTCTCTAGCTTACTGTATTGTAAAAATGCAATATATAATACATACTTGTAAATGTGTGTTAAAAATTGACTATTTATGTTATTGGTAAGGCTTCCAGTCAACAGTAGGTTATTAGTAGTTAAGTTTTTGGGGAATCAAAACTTATACATGGATTTTTTATTGTGCAGAGGTCAGTACCCCTAACTCCTATGTTGTTCAAGGGTCAACCATATAAATCAAAATGCTCTATCTCCTCCAGCGTTCTAGCCCAGATTGCTGGGTCCTTATTCCTAGGGTGACCAATTGTCCAGTTTGCCTGGGACTGTCATAGTGTTAGCACTGAAAGCCCTGTGTCCAGAAAAACCCCTTTGTCTTGGGGAAACCCTGGAGTCCCAGAGGGATGGTTGATCACCTTGTCTTACTTCCCTGCACCTGTACCAGCTGCTGCATGGGAGTGGGGGAATATATCTTCACTGTCGCCGTGTACAGTCTCCTCCCTGCAGTGCAGACGATGCACAGCCCTCAGGCCTCGCATGGCAGTACAACCGAGGGTGCACTTCAGGGAGGAAGAATATTGCTGCACCTCAGGTGTGCCCAGATGTTATTGTTGTAATGCTCTAGTGCTGTGTGACAAGTGACCACAAAATTTAGAGACCTAGGCCAGTGTTATGCGTGCTTCGTCATCTTTTCTGGTGTTTGTCAGGGATTTGAGAAAGGTTCAGCTGGAAATTCTGGCTCCCTCAGTACCATGGTGGCTACAACTGAAACAGCTGGGGACTGGTCAGTCACCTCTCTCCTCATGTCATCAGAGCTTCTCCAGGTTGGCCCTGTGTATGGGCTGCCTTAGGTTCTCTCCTGGCATGGTTGCCTCCAAGCAGTTTGATACTTAACCTGCCAGTTCGGAGTTCCAGAGCAAATGTTCCAGCCAGCAAGTAAGAAGCTACCTCAAATGCCACCTAAGATGTTATTATGTACCATTATTTTCACCATAGGCACAAGATTCAAGGGAGGGGGCATAGATTTTATTTCTTGGTTGGAATGTTAACGTCACAACACTTTGGGGTAGAGAGATTATTGCAGCCATCTTTGGAAAATGCAGTCTGCCACAATTACCTTGGCCCCAAAATGCAATTTTTCATTAATAAAAAAGTAAAGTTGTTAAAATATTATTTTTCCTCAGGAATTTTTATAAAGCAGTTTTCATTTTAAATGAAAACAAAAAAGTCACCCTATAAATGATTTTTTAATTGTTCTGAAAAGCCTTGCTCACCATTGTTTTACTGGAATGAATATCTATCTGTCTGTCTGTCTGTCTGTCTCTATCTATCTATCTTACCTAATACATATTCCTCCTTTAAAAAAAAGCCAGTTGACTAAGATAAGTGTAGCAAAACTTCACATGCTTCTGTAATAAGAATTTTAGGGTGTGTGTGTGTGTGTGTGTGTGTGTGTGTGTGTGTGTGTGTGGTGAGTTTTTATGCACATAGACACCCTGGGGAGAGGAGGCAGATAGAAAGGGAAGAGAAACTGGGAGAAGAGAGGGACATCAGCAGCACGGGAAGACTCAGGTGGAAGGGAGGTGTTCATGGCAGGGAAGAGCTCTGAAGACTTTGATGGCTGGAGAGGAACTAAGGGAGAAGGGCATGGGAGTCATGTAGAAGTGAAGTGCAGGTACACATACAGCAGCACTTTAGTGTAGTAATCTGGTTTCAAGTGTGGATACAAATGTTCTGGTCCAACTCTGTGAGCCTTTCTCTTTCCCACCGTGATGCTTAAGCCCCATGAATTATTCTTTCTGATAGCCTCCAGCTTCTTTTTCTAGGTAATTGAAATTGGGATTTTAAAAACATGTAAAGTAGTTCTGTGGGGAATTTACTGACAGTATTGTTTTAGCAAAGTTTCAGGAAGGTATGCTTCAGATCTTAATGTTTTTAAACTGAGTTTTTTGGCTTGATATATATTTACTATTTAAACTTTATGATTCTTACGCATGCATGAGTTTTATTGTTTTGTCCTAAACTCATTATTTTATTGAGGGAAATTTCAAAAATTAAAAAAAGTATGATAGCAGAAAGATTATAATTCTAAGCCAACACTCATTTAAAACAGTATTTTATGTGTTTTGATTGTAGAAGTACTGTAATACGGTGCAGCTAGACTCTGGGATAGATTACCGGAAGAGGGAACTTCCTGCTGCGGGAAAACTCTACTACCTGTAAGTTTTTTTCTTTAATTTTAATTTTCTAAGTTTACTATCTAATAATCAGGAAACGATGAAAAAATAATCAGGGTAATTATTAAAACATAAAAGGCTAGTTTTGAAGCCTGTGAATTTTAAAATATGAAATGTTATATTAACTTCTTTAAACTATTTTTTGCCATCCATATTTGCATGATTTATTATGTGTGATTGGATGAAACCCTAATTAGTTTTGTGGGGAGGAGAGATGACAGATGGTTAAAAAGTAATGAGTATCCTCTTAGAAGACACTCTAGTATTAAGAGAATATCTTTATCGTACTAAAGTAATTAGTTATTTGTGGATGTCCACAAAAATTGTTGTTTTATTTTGTCAGACAATCTGTTTGTATTTATCATTGTTGATTGACTTTCATACATAACTATTCTTAAATAAATTAGAGTTGTCCAGAAAGTATCCAGCTATGTAATATGAAAAATAGAGACATTTATGGTTGGATTTTTTCTGGACAACCCTTGTATATACACAAGTATAAGTGAATAGATTTTTTTGTCTTTTTTAAATGTATTTTTTATTTAAATATAGTTGGTATACAGTCTTTTATTGTTTATATTAGTTTCAGGTGTACAATATAGTGATTTGACATTTTTATACCTCACAATGTGATCACCCTACTAATTCTAGTAATCATCTGTCACCGTGAAAACTTACCACAATATTATTGATTATATTCCCCTTCCCCCTTTCTTCCTTTCAAAGCAAAAACTTTCTTACATAGTACCGACTTATAATAATACATGTCTTCAGCACATGTAGTTAATGTTGAAAAACAAATATAGTTTGTTTTAAAGTGTGACTTGTGAGAACCTGGAAAGGAAAAAGTGCTTCACAGATGCACACTGTTTAGTGTATTCTATCAGTGTCTGGCACAGAATGTGTGCCCAGTAAATGGGGCTAATTGTGATGTAACCGAAAGGCATGTTTCTGCTAATTTAAATTTTGATGACAATATGCATCTGAGAGGTTCAGAGAAGTTCTTGTGTCTGCTGCCTTGTAAGAAGTACTTTACAGTTTTGAAGCAGACATTAGCTAGAAAAATCACATAATTAAAATTGCATACTTTACAGTGTACCAAGGGGACTATTTCGGTTTATTATTCAGATTCTGATGATTATTTATAGGAGGTTCTTCATCTGCCCTTAAGTACTTTGTCTTTAAAGTACTTGATAATTAAAAAAATTCTTATAGCACTTTTTTCCTGCTTTAACTTAGACTCCTCATCCCCCTCGCCTTGTTTCTTTTATGTTTGTGTTTTCTGGTCTTTTTATTTTCCTGATATTCGCAAACTTTCCCTGATTTTTTGCTACTTATTTTTTGATAGTCCAGATGTATGGCACTTAGAAATTAATTTATTATTATTCTCTTTATTCTACAGTGTAGATAATTCTCGTTCTCTCTTTTCTCCCAAAATGTATCTGTATGTGGAAGAAATATCACATTTTTCTTTTTTTATGTATTATTTTTTTCAGTTACAGTTGATATTAGATATTATTTTATATTAGTTTTAGGTGTATAGCATAGTGGTTAGACATTTATATAATTTATGCAGTGACCTCCCCCAGTTAGTCTAGTACCCACCTGGCACTATACAGTTGTGACATTGTTGACCATTCCCTATGTTGTACTTTACATCCCCATCTTAAAACATTTTTCTAATGGGAAGTTCCCTAAATAACGATGGTAGTGTGGGTCTAAATCATGTTTGTTTCATAGTGCGAGAGCGGTCTTGGTGGAATTTACAGGAGATGAAAAGACCATTTTTGCTTGGAGCATTAGCTACTTCCTCTCTGACCTGCCTTGTGTTGACCTTTCTTCTTCCTAAAAGTAATACAGTTCAAGCCCAATTAAATTCAGGTTGTGCTTACAACATGCACTGGAAGAAAACAGAATCTAATAGCATCCCAGAGCCCAGGAAACTAGAATCTACAAAGGGTTGCATGAAACTCTGAGACAACTTTCTTAAAATATACATAAATTCATTTAATCCTCAAGGAAGGTAGATTGGGTCATGAACTTAACACCAGAAGGGCTTCACTATAGGCTGGTAAACAAGAAGAGAGAGCCTTGGGGCCACATTGCAGTCAACCAGAGGGTAAGGCAGATGTGAGTTCCTAAGGAGAATTAAGAACTTTTAAAAGCATCTCAGAAGTGGGAGAATAATACTAGGTACTAAGATGGGTTGCTAGGGATGTAATTTATATTGTTTCACGTCAGTCCTTGGGTAGAACTTCTTTTATGTCACAATAAAAGAAAAGGTCCTGGGGTCATATTAACATTTCTGGTTTAATTAGATTTCTTTTTATCTTATAGGAGAACATTAATTTCCCCCTGTAATGCTTTTTAATGTGCTGTACTATATGTTGCCTTATTAACGCACTGCTTATTTTATTAACCTCTGCTTAAACACCTGGAATTGGTTCCTGAATATGGAAGTCCAGAATATCCTCTTATCAATTTCACCAACATCCCAGCTGCCTAAAACAGAAAAACAAAATTTCTAGCTTTCTCACAGGAGGACACCAGGCACTATCTCAGAATTTCATATAGACAGAATACCATGTATGATCTTTCACTAAATAGAAATATTCATTAAGTCAATATTTTATAAGACTAACTTTCCAAAAGTCAATTTAAAGTGACCCAAAATACAATCCAGAAATATCAAGAAATACCAGAGATTTAAAAAATTACCCCAAAAGTTGACATGGAACAATTTCTATGTTTTATAATATTGTCTGATTTATATAAGATCTAATTCATATGTGTAGGCATTATATGTTTGTATGCAATGTATTTCATTTATAGTTTTTTATCACATTAAATTTAGAAATCCTGGAGTACCTTTATAAAATAAATTCCAGATGTGTTCAGCTTATCTCAAGAAGGTTTCAATCTCATATAAAACAAACTCAGAGAATTTAAATTAGCAAGTTAAAAGCCACAGAGAGCTTATACAAATATCCAAAATTTTGCAGATTAAAACACCCCATGGTTGTCCAGTTTTGTTGCTTGTTTGTTTGTTTTTGGTAGTTCCCTGGCTGGGAATCGAACCCAGGCTGTGGTGTTGAGAATGCCAAAGCCTAGCCACGGCACCACCACGGAACCCCCAGTTTTTCATTCAACTGTGAACACATGGTCTCTCAGAGATAAGCACAGTCCTGTTCTTGCTGGTTGCTTGGTGGATTGGACTCAGTTAAGATCCCTACATGTGGAATAGAGTTTGCCTAGATCCAAATAGGTCACCTGAGCATTGGGCTTGGACTAGTCATTTATTTTGAACTGCCTTGTGTTTACCAAGAGTAGCCCCATTCCTTGCTTTCAGAGAACTTAGCTGCTTCAGATTAACTCTCTGCTTGGGGCCAGGTGACACTAGAGGTTATTGTTTTATGTATTCAGTGAGCATCTTTTTTCAGACAGGAAACACCACTGCTGAGGAATCCATGAGATCTACCCCAGACCATTTTATTGTCACTCCTGTGAGTGGTTATGATTTCCTTGGGAGAGGAGGTCACATCACCTTGGACTTGCCTCCATTTCTGTCTCTTTTGCTTTCTCATTCAGAAGCTGAGTAGTACCATTTTTTTCTACTAAGTCTGTTGAGGGAACTGAGGGGCGAGGTGCATGCAGAGAGGGTTCCTGTGCAAACGTCATTACCATCATTATGCTCACATACAAGCACTTCACCTTCAGCATAGAAGCCATGGCGGTCTCTTTGCCTTGTTGATGGTTTCTTTTGCTGTGCAGAAGCTTTTTAGTTTGATATAGTCCCATTCATTTATTTTTACTTTTACTTCCCTTGCCTTTGAGGACAGGTTCATGAAGTCCTCCTTGAGTCCTAGGTCTGTAAGTTTAATACCAATGTCTTCTTCTTTACAGTTTATTGTTGCAGGTCTTATATGAAGGTCTTTAATCCATTTCGAGTTAATCTTTGTACATGGAGAGAGTTCCCAGCTCAGGTTCATTCTTTTGCATATGTTTTTCCAGTTTTCCCAGCACCACCTACTAAAGAGGCTGTCTTTTCTCCATTGTATGTTTTTTACTCCTTTATCAAAAATTATTTGTCCATAAATTTGTGGATTTATTTCTGGGTTTTCAGTTCTATTCCATTGGTCGATATTTCTGTTCTTCTGCCTGTACCAAGCTGTTTTGACTATTGATGCTTTGTAATATAAATAGAAGTCAGGAAGTGTAAGGCAAAGAGACAGCCAGCTGAATGGGAGAAAATATTTGCAATTATCTAAAATATATAAAGAACTAATAAGACATAACAACAAAAAAACAACCCAATTAAAAAGTGGGCAGAAGAACTAAACAGACACTTCTCCCAGGAAGAAATACAAATGGCCAGCAGACATATGAAAAAATGCTCATCCTCATTAGCTATCAGGGAAATGCAAATCAAAACCACAATGAGATCCCACCTCACACCTGTTAGAATGGCTGTTATCAACAAGACAAGGAATAACACGTGCTGGAGAGGATGTGGAGAAAAAGGAACTCTGGTACACTGCTGGTGGGAGTGCAAACTGGTACAACCACTGTGGAAGGCAGTGTGGAGGTTCCTCAGAAAATTGGGAATGGAGCTACCAT
>PVJL010002118.1:68153-214506 GCA_004026885.1 Lyroderma lyra | reverse complement strand
ATTTTGCACTCCCACCAGCAGTGTACCAGAGTTCCTTTTTCTCCACATCCTCTCCAGCACTTGTTATTCCTTGTCTTGTTGATAACAGCCATTCTCACAGGTGTGAGGTGGTATCTCATTGTGGTTTTGATTTGCATTTCCCTGATAGCTAATGAGGATGAGCATTTTTTCATATGTCTGTTGGCCATTTGTATTTCCTTATGGGAGAAGTGTCTGTCACCACTGTTATTTAATATAGTACTGGAAGCTCTAGCCACAGCAATCAGGCAAGAGAAAGGAATCAAAGGTATCCAAATTGGGAAAGAAGAGGTCAAATTGTCACTATTTGCGGATGACATGATACTTTATATAAAAAATTCCAAAGACTCCACCAGGAAACTATTTTAGATATTAACTCTTTGTTCAATACATTTTTTGTAAATATTTTCTCCCATTTTATAGGTTGCCTTTTCATTTTGTTAATTGTTTATAGTACAGAGGTTTTTAAGTTTGTCATCCCACTGGTTAAATTTTTTCCTTTCATTGTTTGTATTTGGTGTTATAAAAGCATTGCCAGAATCTATGTTGAATAGCTTCTTGCCTATGTTTTCTTTCTTGAAGTTTTATAGTTTCAGGTATTATGTTTAAGTCTGTGATCCATTCTGTGTTAATTTTTATGAGTAGTGTAAGATAGGGGTCCAATTTCACTTTTATGCACGTGGTTATATTGTTTTCCCAGCACTATTTTGTTGAAGACACTATCCTTTCCCCACTGTATGTTCTTGGCTAATTTATTAAATATTAGTTGAGCATGTATGCAGAGGTTTAATTGTGGTATCTCTATTCCATCTCATCAGATTTTATGCCTATTTTTATGCCTGTACTATTCTATTTTAATTACTGTAGCTTTATAGTATATTTTGAAATCAGGATTTTATTTTTTTTGCTCAGGATTGCTTTGACTATTTAGACTCTTTTGTGGTTCCATACAAATTTTAGGACTGTTTTTTGTTTCTTTGAAAACTGCTATTGGGATTTTGATAGGGATATATTTGCCTTCTGGGTAGCATGGACATTTTATAATATTAACTCTTGCAATCCATGTACATTGGATGTCCCTCCATTCATGTCTTCTTCAGCTTTTTCAGCAAGTCTTAGTTTTCACTGTACAGAGCTTTTGCTTTCTTGTTAAACGTATTTCTAGGTATCTTATAATTTTTTATGCTATTGTGAATGGGATAGTTTTATTATTATTTTTTTCTGGATAGAAATGCAACTCACAACTATGTATTGTCTTATATAATTTTTAAACTTATTTACAAATGACTTTGAAGTTTAAATATGTATCTGTCTGCATAATCATGTCACTTTATCTTATTAATTGCATTATAAGTTGG
Organism: Lyroderma lyra; assembly: GCA_004026885.1. Lineage (NCBI taxonomy): Eukaryota > Metazoa > Chordata > Mammalia > Chiroptera > Megadermatidae > Lyroderma > Lyroderma lyra. Next base: position 213,130 of record PVJL010002118.1, on the reverse strand, counting down.
GAGTTGAGTAAAGAAGTCAAGACCAGGCATTACTGTAAAGGAGACTTAAAAACGGAATTAACTAAATTTTTATTTTTTGGAGGGTAGAGATAGGTCATGGTTGGTTCTCCACCCCACACCAAATTAAATGTTATTAATTATGTTTATATCCACTGGCTATGGTTTTTTTTGAAATATTAAGAATTAAGAAATAAATGATAACAAATGAAGAGAGGCCTTTGCAGCACCCCTCACCGTTAGCCAGACTAGGTAACATTTTCCGGTTCATCTTCCAATTGTTCTGATTTTATGCTTTAAGAAAGTGGTGAATTTATAGGTGGGTATTTGCCTTACTACACAACAGCCCTGCTGGAGGTGGAAGTCAGTCAGTTGTTCTTCTCATTGGGAATTCACTTCCTCCACAGCTTTTATGTGCCCATGTAGGGTCAGATTAAGAAAGTACGTATCTATAGTCTAGTAGAGATGAACTGTATAGTCAATCTAGATCATGCTGATCCTAAATTTAAGATTTTTATAATTTGATTTGACTGTAGAAGTTCTAATTCACTAATTTCATTTGGCATTATATAATTGGCTCAGGTATGAAAAGTTACTTTGTTACAGAAATGTTGGGATTGTAGTTAAAAAATGTTTGAGAGACTTTTTAAATACATACTACTTCAAGGCAGGACTAAACGGGTTGAAAGAAAAATAAACCATCAGTATTGTTTCTCTTGTGTGTTTTAAATAAAATAAGGAAGTCAGCTTTGAACAAAGTGATTAGGAAGATATTTTGGTCAAACAAGAATTACGTGTGATGTTCAGTAGTTTCTGGAAATGTCCCAAGGAGAATCTCCTCAGGATCACTTTATCTATTAGAATATTGAAGGGAATCTCTGGATTTGAAATATCTGGTTCCCTTCTCTTGACATTACTCAATCCATTCCAGTCAACTGGTTAAGGAACACAAGAGATGGAGACTGATCCCACTAGACTGCACTGTCCAGCAGAGCTTCCTGTGATGATGGACATGTTCTGTTAATACATCTGTACTACCTAATACAGTAGCCAGTAGCCACGTGTGACAGTTGAGCATTTGAAATGTGCCTTGCCCCTTGTGTGATTGAGAAACTGAATTTTAAATTTTATTTAATTAAAATAAATGTAGGTAATCTAGTTTAAATTTTTAGTTAATACAAATTGATTTTAGTAGTCACATGTAATTGGTTATTACAATATTAGACAACAAAACATAATGTTTTCCAATGTATACAAACAAGTCACTTGCATCATAATTACTTGAAGTCAAGGAAGGCATTTAAAAACTGTAGGTTACTTGAACCTCCTTCAAAACTTCTCATAATCCTGGGGAAAGAGCCCAGGGATTTGCATATGCTAATAACACAGAGGAGTTAATAAGAACACAGAGGAGTTTATGTCAAAGATCATTCAGGAATTCAAGACTCTCCTCTAATGTCTGCTTTTCAGGTGAGTTTTCCCTGACCCATAATAGCATCCCTAGTCTCTCTATTCCCTGACCTTGTACTCTACAACCCCTTGCTTGCTTTTTCTTTATATACTTATTACTACATGGCATGATGGTATATATTTACTTGTTCAGATTTTCACCTATTTACCATAAACTTCATGTGGGCAGCAACTTGATCTGTTTTCTTGTCTTCCTCCTCCACCTCCCTCTTATCTCTGTAACTGAAATGGATACACTGGGCCTAAAATAAGAATAGGAATCCATGTATTGGGGTTCTTTTATTGTTAGAGCTTTTACTATTGAAAGAATGAAATGAAATATATCTGAATACTAAAGTTGTTGCTTCTAGAGGGTGCTATTAGGAGTACTTTTAAAAAATACTTTCCATTCTTTGTGAATTTTGCACACTGAATATGTATTACAGTACTTTATAATCAGAAGAAAAACATGCAGCTAATTAATGCCAGATTTACAACCTATTTCTTCTTAACATGCAACACAGATTTCAGTTCTCTCATTGTTCTGTGCAGGTGTGCTAACTCTCATTGAATAAGATGAGCACCAAGTACCTTCCAAAATTCTCTAAAATTACACAGGGAGAATCACAGATGGTTTCTCAATTCACCACAAGGGAATTTATGTCAAAGTGTATGGTCTTTGCAGATAATTACTAAGGTTTTATAAAGAAAATGGCTTTATGAAATGGGGCAAGGAGAAAGGATGGAGAAAATATAGTGAAAATTAAATTTTGGTTTTATGCATGAGGGCCACATTCCAAGAATAAGGTGATTCCTGGAAGCAAATACATTTTTTTTCCCTGTGTATTTTTAGATTTGATTTAAATTCATCTCACATTTCTATCTCTTATTACTTAGATTTCTACTTAATATTTACCTGATTATAGTCAGACATAATGTCTAAATGCATACTGTGTGTAATGTTGCTGTTCTCATTCTCAATGCGTGATTCACAGGGAGATAAGAGCACTGTTCTCTGCATTTGGGGACCAAAGTGGTTTGTCCAACTGCGCAAAATACATGCTCCGTCACCGGGGAGAGAAGTAAGATGGAGGCTGTGCTGGTTGCTGTTTTGAAATAACTGCAATCACTAAAATTATTATTTTCACTTTCTATAAAGTTGGTAGTCAGTTATAAGAATGACAGTGGGTGTGCATGCATATGTAACACACATGCCATTAAAAAAGTTTCACATTTTTTATAATTTTTTTCAAATCAGGAGTTGTAATGAGGCTGATTGTTTTTAATTTTTAGGATATTTAACTGTCAGAAATATTTCGAACATGATACTCCAATACTAAGAAATTAAGGTGAATATTTGTAATTAGTTTACGCTAGCACTTAATATTATCAGAAGGAAAGGGAGATAAAATGTTTTTCTGTTTCTCCTCCATTGAGGACTGTGACTCTTGAAAGAACTAATTCTGTGTAAGTAATTTCAAGTGGAGATATGGGGGATTAAGTCTCAAGAGTGTAGTTTGAAATTAGAGGGAAAAAACAGACAGTTATGAGCGTTGGAGCTGCCGAATTGGGTCCAGGGAGTATAGGTAGAATAGTATGAAAGGGAAAATATCAGTCAGGGTGTCAAGTGGCTGGAATCCAGATTGATCTTTTCTGTTCACTGGCTGTGTGACCTTCGACAACCTAGCAACCCTCTTTGAGTCTCAATTTACAACACTAAAAGTAGTAATTAGACTGAACTGAAAACTTAAATCAATTTGCTCTCCTGTACAATTTGCTCTTACATCTTGAGCGATTCTAGGTGAAGTATTTTTGTCATTTGTCCAGGTGAAGAGGCACAGTAGCCATGAGGATTAAACCTTGAATTCACAGCTGCAGCTTTCATCAGCAGATTTGCTAACTGGCAGAGGAAAGCTCATAAATTTAGCCTCTTTTATATGTAATCACCCAATTTGGAAAGAGCGATGATCAGAAATCTCTTCTCGTGAAGAGAACTCAAGAGCTGATAGGAGTAGCGACTACTGCTGGATGATCTGTCATCGGCCTCTTTACAGCACAGCCATCAAATATCTTGGTCCTTGGCTACACCTATTGAAAATAAATGAAAATCAATCATTTCTCATTGGTTGTCAGCAGTACAAATTCATCAGAATGCTAACTTCTCTATTCAACTGATTGTACAGAAGATAGCTTTTCTGAAAGATGGCTTCATTTGGGAAAGGTTATAATGTGATTCCCCTAAATTGAAATATTATGTGCAGAGTAGACTTGTTTGAGTTTAATACATTTTCTACAATTATAATGAACTATTACATACAAATGAATAAAATACATGCAGTTTAATAACTATAAAGTAAAAACTTAAGAAACACTCAAAGCTAGAAGACTGCCATCGCCTCAAAAGCCCACCCCTCTATGTACCCCTCCCTAATTACAACCCCATCCCTCACTGTTGTATAAGCACACACTCACTTCTCTTAGCTTTTTGCTTCCTATGTTTGCATTCCTAAAAATAGGCTGTCCTATTTTTGAACTCTGTATGAATAGGTCCATTAATACTGCATTTTCTATTTTCTGCTTTTTCGTAACACTATTTAATGAATTTTATTAAAGTTGTTACATGATACTATAGTTCTGTTTTGTTTTTTTTTTTTCCAATGCAGTACTCAATTGATGGAGTTGTTTTTAAACCCATTATATTAATGTATAAATGCATATGTTGTTCTAGCTTTGGGCTATTATAAATAATACTGCCTTGAACATTGTTGTGTATGGTGTACATTATCTAGGTCAGACTGTACCCTTGTACCCCTCTGTGTCAGAATCTTAGGAAGGAAAAGTGCTGGATAAGAAGATGCTGATTGATCTTGGGTGATCCTGTTGATTAGGTCATTTGGGACTGGCATGTTCTTTTGGGGAAGATTTTGAGTAGTAATTCCATTACTTCAGTGATTATAGGACTATCCAGATTTTCTAGTTCTTTTTTATAAGTTTAGTAAGTTACTTTTTTTTTCAGAATTTGTCTTTTTATTTAAATTTAAAAATTCAGTAGTATAATTTTGCTCTTAATATCCTTAAGTAGCATCTTAAGTTATGCTTTTTATTTAACATGTGATACCAGCTTTTGAAACTTCACTTCTTTTTTACTTTGAAAAAAGTCTCTGCTCTGGTTTGTCAATTTCTTAAAACCTCTCCAAAGGTAAAATGGTATTTTCAGTATTGAGAATCTAACACAATCTTGATAGAAAATGTGTTCTTAAAACTTTTGTAATGATTAATCAAGTCAATCAATGAATAAATCGCTCTACCTATTTTGAAAGAATTTTGTGAACAAAAATTTTGAGTGTTCATTAAAAATAGTTAAGGCGTAGTTATTTGTAAATGATTACATGAATTACTAAGTTTATGCTTAATGCATTGAATTGTTTCTTTTATGTTATTGTCAATAATCTTTAAAATATTGCAACATAGGCTGACAATGATACTGCTCTCTTATGCATGTAAGGAAAAGAATACTTGGAGACGTAAAGTGATTTATTTAAAATTGATTTATTGGCAGAGCTGTGTTCTGCTACTAAGGAGTGTGTTTTGCCAGTGGGCACTGATGGTATTCCTCCTAGTATTATAAGCTTGCTCTCATCTCTGCATGGAGAATTAATTCTGCCTGTGCTGCTGGCACCGGTGATTAGATCTCTCACTAGGTTATAAATTTACAGTGGGGGACAGGTAGTGAAAATCTATGGATTTTGGATTTAAAAAAAAACTACTCAACTCTTTGTCAGAATAATATCAAATTACTAAAAAATTGTGTTGATTAAATATCATAATTGCAAGAAAAGACAATTTATAATAAACATGTAACAAGGGCATTTTTATCGAAACAACTTAGTCTTTGTTAATTCACCATCACTTCCCACATCTATTAGGGTTTCCTCTTTATCACATAAATACACCTAGAAGTACTTTTTCCAAAATTCCCTTCTCCATGTGGCTCTGAGTGAGTCGGATCATGACGGGCACCTAAATAATGTGTGGATAGTGAAGAATTGGCAATATTTAGTGAAGAACTTTAATGGCAAGCATAGATTCTCTTAGTGAGGAAAGAATATAATTTCCATGGGGAAACGAGGGTAATCTGGGTACTTGGGGGATAAGACAAGGACTGTGACAGAAATCCCATTCACCACACATTTCAGGTTTTGCTGTCCTTTCACATAGAGTGGGATGGCACTTTGAAATTGAATAAGACCATGTGATTGGTTCTGACTAATGAAAATTGTAAACAAACGTGGTTTGTATTACTTCAGGACAAAGCATTTAATTGCTTCTGAGAGTTCTCTTTCCCCTGTGTTATAGCTGGTGTTGCTCAAGACAGCTGCTACTCTGAAGCTTGGTTAGATGACCTGCATTCTCCATGAGTATGTGCCCTGAGCAGGAGACAAATTGAGCTGTTCCCCGTAGACAGGGTAATGTTGTCCCAAAGAAGTTCATGTCCTATTTCCTGGAACTGCTACCTTACACAGCCAAAGAGATTTTACAGATATGATTAAGTTACAGGCGTTGAGCTGGAAATTTATCTTGGATTATGGGTGGGACTAATGTAAGCATAAAGGTCCTTAAAATGTCCATGGAAACAGAGGTTGCATTGTTGTGACTCCTGGCTTTGAAGATGTGGGACACAGCCAGGAATTCAGATTGTCTCCAGGAACTGGAAGAGGGAAGGAAACGGATTTTTCCATAGCGCCTCCTGCAGGATGTTAGGCCAGTGAAACCCATTTCCCACTTTCTGATCTCCTGATCTCTAAGATAATAAATCTGTGTGGTTTTAAGCCACCGAGTCTGTAGTAATTTGTTAGAGCAGCAATATAAAACTAATGCACTATTTTAAGCCATTTGAGGCTCGAGGTTTTCTATTATAGCAGCATAACCTACTCTATCTTGACTGATATAATTCTTTCTCATCTTTTTTTTTATGGTTAACACTAACATTAAGAAAATACATTTTAAAATGCAAGTGGAGTGTGTGTGTGTGTACCTAAACAGTATTTCTAATCTTCAAATTGCTCTGTTTCTAGTTTTGGGGGGTAGGGAGGGTGAATCAGTATAGAAAAAATTTTGGATATTATTGTATACATATTTTCTGTAGTGTGGACATTATTAACATGTTCTTCATTATTTTATGTTTTGACAATCAACACAAGAAAAAAATCACTCTGATTTATAGCATTTGCTGATTCTGTTGTATAACTACTCTCACACTGACCTATTCCAAGCTACCACCAATGTGATATCACTGAGAGCAGAGTAGGGAAAAGATGCACACGACGGGATTTCCATCTTACAGGTACAATAGATACGAATAGCATTGGCAGCATAATTAGGAAGTTATAAGCTTTGAATATTCATTGCCTTTTTTTAAAAAAAGGAATGATTTAATTGTACACAAATGTCATTTAATTTTAATAGTCTGTTTAGCAACCAGCTCTAAAACCAGTTCTGAAAATTGAGGAGTGGGTTCCTGCATGCTGGTGTGCGCTGGCTCCAGTACGCAGCGAGGGCTCCTCCGTGTCGTTTTCTTACCACCTGGCACATAGCAGGTGGTGGCAGCGTATTCATTGAGGGCACAAATGCTAACCTTACCCAATGCGGTACACAGCTTTATTTTTTTAGTACACCAGTGAATTTTAAAAGCAGTATTGTATTCTCTACTCAAAAGGCTTCATGACTGAGTTGATTCTTTTTGACATGCTTTTAAACTTAGTGAAATTTACAACAGAATATTCCATAGGAATAATTAACCACAGAAGAAATCCCATCACTTCCATACTAAGTACTTTGTGTCTAATGGACTGATGTGTTCAGGTCTTATTCGTATATGTTGATAAAAGTAGAAAGGGTTTAAGTTTGTTTCCGTGTCTTTTTGTTTTTGTTGTTTTATTTCTTCTCTCCCACTAATGATCCTCTCTCACTACTGATGATTCTTAGAGGCACTCCACTCAAATCTGCCTCCCAGGATTCTTAACCTCAGGCATTATTAGCATTATTATTGTTAAAATTATAACTTCTCCCATTCCACATAAGGACTTAAATGTCAGTTTTATCATATTTTCAGTCAGTAGATGTACCTGACTTCCAGATTAAAGTTACCTGATGACAACAACAACAATAATAATAAACCACAGATATGGTATATCTTTAAATAGAAGTGTTCTGGATACTGTAGCTTAGGCTAAGTGGAACTATCTAGTGGTGGGGATTCCTGGCAATGTGTCAGTCTTTGATAAAAAAACAACTGAATGCTTGAAGGCATTGTGGGGCTCTTCTAACTCTACTTTTTAACGTTTTGCTCTTAATAGGACCATTCTCATATGAGATCCACTAAAGTATCTATGACGTGGGAGCCCATGCACTGTGGGAACAGCAATAAATAGACATAATAAAGAAAAAAGCAGCTCAAGGGTTTTTTTTTTTTTTTTTTTAAATTAAAAGTACAGTTGATGTACAATATCATGTTAGTTTGAAGTTTACCACTTACTGATTTGGCATTTATATACCTTATCATGTGACCACCACAGTAAGTCTAGTAACCATCTGTCATGGCACAAAGTTATTATAATATTATTGTCTATATTTCCGGTGCTGTATATTATATTCCTGTGACTGGAAGGTTGTACCTCTTATTCCCCTATCTCCCCACTCCTCTCCTCTCTGGCAACCATTAGTTTGTTCTCTCTATCTGAATCTGTTTCTGTTTCATTTTCTTTGTTTTGTCATTTTAGATTCCACACATAAATGAAATTGGGCAGTGTTCATTTTTCTCTGTATGACTTTATTTCACTTAGTATAAAACTCTAAGTTCATCCATGTTTTTAAACAATACTTTTCTAACAGAAGAAATTTATAAGGTTACATGCTTCAATGACTTTAAAAGAAGAGCATAAACCTAATTTTTATGATAATAATTTTCAAATGCTTAATTTTATATTATAAGGAAGAGAGCTGTCTGATTTCTGAAATTTTCTAGCTGTGCAAAATTGATCTAATAGCTTATATACTGAGAACTTTATTATAGTTTCCCTATCTTTAAAATAGGACCAATAATATCTAATGCAAAGGACTGTGCAGAATGTAAAAGTAGATAAGGTACATAATGTCTTTAACACGTACTGTTAAGGACTTGCTAAATGATTATCTTTGCTGTTATAATTTTATTACTATTGATATAAGAAGTTGAAAATACTTAATTTAAGAAATTAACCTACTCTCATTACTGTTAATCTAAGCACAATTGCAAATATGACTAAAATGCACATGTGTAAAAAAGATGAGTCCCATCAAAGAGTTAGTTATTCTTATTAGGTGTCATCTTAACGTATAAATGGTGAAAAAGGCAGATAATGAAAGAGAATCACTAGGAAAGCCTTTAGATTGAAGTCAAAGTTCACTTTCTTAAATATCAAATCCATGGAAAGGGAGAGAAGCTTCTACAACACTGGAGAATAGTGGTAGAAGATGTGCTTTTTCAAGTTGAAAATCTATTCTGACTTTTAGTATTCTAAAGTTAGACCTCTCCTCACTGGGATTTCAGTCCAGTGCCATCTAGACAAGCATGACTCTTTTTTGGTCTCTAAAGACAAGGCCTTGAAAGTATTTTGAAATGGTTCAAAAAGCCCATTTGTCATGAACTAACTTTTTAGAGACAAGTTCAATGACTTAAGTGACAATAAATCAGAAGCATACCAATTAAGTTAACCCTGAAATGCCTATGGGTTTAAAGATTAAAAGGCAAAGAGCAGGAAAGAGACACTGCAGGCATCTCCAAAGGCAATACATTTAACCAGTTATTCGAGTTGCTAAACAAAGCGCCTTGATTCTGTCAGTTTGGGTCTGTGATCTTGTCACAAGTTATAAGATAAAAATAACTCCATTGCTGTGTTTATTTTCTTGATGATTTTTGTCTCTGTAGTTAAGATTGTTAATTAGAGACAAAATAAAAAAATAAAATCAAGCAATCATTCTATTTTTAAATGTTTCAATTAAGTGCAATGTTTGTCAATGAACCACAGTTTGGGAGTCAGGTATCATCGTTAGAAATTCTTCCCAAGTTTGTACTTTTTATAACTTGATATTCTTTCTCTTTTACTTAAAATGTAGTTAAAATTTCTCTCCCTTTTAGAAATAAGCTTGTTTGGCTTTCCCTAAAATCATATGTATCTAGTAGGAGAAATAAAAAATTTAAAATGTATACATTTAAATGTATTATGAATAAAACACTTGTGACAAAATCTATCCATTCATTAGCTAGGAATAGAAAGTTAAACTATGGAAGTAAAATTAATGGTGCTAACGTGATGTTGAGTTCATGACTTCCTTTCTCTTTAACTTCAGGCTATGTAAGCAAGTTCAGTTGTTACTGAAGATCAGTGGAAGTACCAGTATGGGTGGGATGATTAAGCAACTGAGATAAGGACCAAAAAAGGGACCTAAGTTGTCCTGAGATCTGTAACTAGGTCCCAGCAGTGTCCACCTTTGAACACTACTACCCCGAGAACTCCAGCACTGATAGTTTAACTTCCTTCGTTTCAGAGAGGCTGAAACAGATCATTAACCACTATATCAAATTCTTACGAATAGCCAAGGTAATGACCAAATGGTTTTGTGGAGACTTAGTAAAGTCTAACTAATCTAATTTGATTTCATGATAGAATGACAAATTGAATAAATGAAGAAAAATACTTGGAAGTGTTTTGACTTAAGAATTAAACTTTTAAAGGAGAACCTATATGGTTTTCTTTAAACAAATATTTTACAGTGATATATCAACTCATTTACTATGTATTGATTTATTTTTATTGATTGATTTTTTTTTTTTATAGTTAAGAGGCTTACTAATGCTGTGAATGGGAAGATCACTTGGGTCCCCAGTGCTTTTTTTATACTTAGGTGTGAGAGTCTGTAGTGGAATCCACTTCTTAAATGAACATCTCCATGTCCCTAGGCCTGGGGCAAGGACCTAGTGTCAAATCTTGTTCTATGATTGAGCCTTTGAAGAGGGTTCTTTGCTAGTATGAGTGTGTGATAGAATTTAGCCAAGCATGTCACCTCAGGGCTGCTTTGACTTTGGTTTGTGCCTTCTGCTGTTAGAGGTCTTGGGAGGGGGATTTCCCCCCAAGTTATAGCAGAGGGTTGTGAGTCAAGGTCTGTCATAAGGAACCCTTAGCTGCTAACTCCACATGGTTCTGTGTGCACCATCCATACTCGTGTAGCTGATGGGTGATTTCAACTTTCTTCCAGCCTCTTTTGAAGCTCTTTCTGAAGGCTTCCACTGGAGGTAATTTGTTGGAGTCACGCACAACATGATGAGGGATTTTCAGCACAGGGATGGAAGAGAGCAAATACATGAACACTGCTGAGGGGAAGTGGACATTAATGGGCAAGACTGCCAGGGGCATCAATCTCATAATGTTTCTCATCCGCCGACGGTCAGAACCAGTCTCAGCACCTGGCAGAAGGACACATTGCAGCAGTGACACCAGTGGTAACACGTAGGTGGGGTCAGATAGTGTGAGATCCTGCAGCCAGCCACCAGAGGCCACCTGTCTGTAGGCTGGGCACAGGAAGGGTGGCCATTTCTCTCAAGGAAGTGACAAAGCAGATGAACATTGAGGCCTGGCCTGAGGCAGAAGTGGAATGAGTGGTCTAAGGAGTTTAACACCGTGCTTTTTCAGATGAGATGTCATCTCCGAGGAGGCCCTGTAAAACTTGGCGTAGTCTCTGCCAAGTTGGCCTCTCTAGTTCAAGTGGAAAACTTCCGCATCTCTGGCGGTTGTGGATGTTGGCTGCCCCTCATTGGTCCTTCACTGAGAGAGGAAACACTAGGCAGTGGGCAAGTGTTTCCATGGTAGGTGTAGGTGAACATGCACAAATTCTAGTAGTTTCTGGATCAGTCCCACCGGGGTGTATGTTCTGCAGTAGCTTACATATACCTGCAGTCTCTTCAGTCTATTGATATCATTGGATTAATATCTATCATGTTTGTAACACTTTTCTATTTATTGCACTTGTACATTTCTCTTTATTTACCTTTTCTTCCTCTTTCTCTGGTTTTAACCGAGCATCGTATATGATTCCATTTTATCTCATTGGTTAGCATATCAATTACTTTTAAAAAACTTTATTACCCCAGTGGTTACCCTGGACTGCCCCCAAGTCTCAGCATTTAAAATTTTAAGTAAATTCTTGGCTTCACATTTTTCTTGCTAAGTACTATGAATTAGGCCTAAATAACATTCACATGATGTGTTCTTCTGCTTATTAATGTTCAGGGAAGAGGCTTCGTCTTTCAGACAGATTTTTTTAAATTTACTTATTTATCAAGCTTTTTAAATGTAGAGTAGTTTTCTATTTCAGTCTGATGCTAAGTAAGGGGGAAGCATTGTTGTCGTTGCTAGCCTATTATATTCTCATTTTGAGAAGCCTTTGGGTATTCTCTTCTATTTCCACAAAACTCTGCTGAAGCTTTATATTTAGTCAACTTTAACACATGTTTTGCCTATCTGCACTCCTCCTTTTGCTTAAATCTTAGCCAGAGTATTCTGTTCATAATAGCTCCTGCATACAATTATAAAGATGTATTTACCTTTCATGTACCAATTTAATGAGGGGGATTATTCTGTTGGTCATAATGCAGAGAATAGAAGTAGGACAGCAACTCTCTGTGGGCTGGAATTCTGACCTGTGTGTGTGTGCATCCCTTCTGTAAAGTTTGTTACACATCTGCCTCTCAAATGCAGATCTACTCTTGGGGTATGGATAAATTCACAGAACTAGATGTGCTCCTTTCTTTTGAAATGTTGACAAGAGCTATATATAATAGATGAAATATATTATAGATAAAACAGATACTACTTTCATCAACATCTTGTTTGAGTTACAGTCTGGTTATGGAGGATCTAAAATTTTGCTTCTGACAACCAACCCAAAATGATGATACATACGGGCTTTGAGGATATTTAGTTTACTCGTCTAATTTTTTCTCCAGTGACCATTTTATATTTTTTTAGTGATTCTTTTTTTTTTTTTTTGAGGGGGTTCTATATATTACTTAAAGGCTGAGCTGATTTAAGTCAATAAAACTGTCACACATTCTGAAGAATTTCAATGTGGCAGTGCGTCTCCTATCTTTGGAGTCAGGCTGCAACTACTATGTGACTCCAATTCCTTATTGATAAAATGGAAATAGAAATGATAGCTACCTCATGATAATATAATCATGATGATTAAGATGGGTCTGGGAAAGCAGGATGGAAGAAAAAAATGTTTACAAGTCTTCACATAACCCTTTCCTATGTTTCTTTGCCCTGGGTTTTACTTGCACTCAAAATACTAATTTTGGTACTAAAATCTAAGTTTCTACAGAATGAGTTACAGGGTTAGTTTTGGCGTACACATAGACATACAGATATATATATAACACACACATATGTATGTGTGTGTGTGTGTATTATATATTACATATATATTTTTGAAGCATTTGATTAGAATGAGATTACTTTCATCATTTCATCCCTAACTTCACTAGAGAATTGCCATGAACTTTATTGCAGCTGACATTTTTTGGAAGTTAGACTAACCTTTTCATTTTCTCAAAGTAAGAAGTAGGATGAAAATGATAACCCCTTTAAAATCTTTCAGCCACTTTCTAGGGATTAAGTCTAAAGCTTTTCCACATAAGTGCCCTAAAACTTGGCCTCTACCTCACTGCCTATTTTTCTCTTGATCTGCCCCTTGCAATCTAAGCAGCTCACTACTCTCTGAATGCACAAGATTTTCACATCTTTGACTTTGACTTTGTTCAAACTGTTCCCTTTGACAAGGATGCCCTGCTCTACAGTCTTTCTCTTCTATATGAACTCCTCTCTGCCTCCAGACGGGCTCTCTTGAATCCATTCTTCACACAGCAACCACACTGATCTTTGGAAAATGCAAAAATCCTTTAAATAGCTGCTAACCGCTCTGAATAGGAGAATCCAATCTTCTTAATGTTGTTTATAATATTTTCTTCATCTTTCTGGATTTTTAGCCTGCCTCTCACAATGTGTGGAGTCACTCCAGCCCTTTTAGGTGCTGTTTCCTCCATTTTTCATATGGTTTCCCAGTTTCCCTCTCAATTTAGGGTTGTCAATAAAATACAGGACACACAATTAAATTTGAATTTCCTCTAAATGGCAAATAAATTGTTGTGTAAGTATGTTTTAAATATTGCATGGGGAATACTTATACTAAGCAATCTGTTCTTTACCAGAAATTTAGATTTAAATGGGCATTCCGTACTTTTACTTGATGAATCTAGCAACCCTTCTCAGATGACAACTAAGACTTTCTTAGAACCAAATCATGAGTTCTCAAAGATCCTGGATGTCATGGCTCTAACCATAGCATACTGAAATCATTGTTGATCTCGTTTTCTCTTCTGCTAGATAGTTTTCTCTTTGGGGACAAGGGCCATATCTTTATCACTTTATTACCTGCAGCCATTACTAGAGAGAGCATAGTGCCTAGAATATAGAAACCATTAAACAGAAGACCGAGTAATGAATAGATAGAAAGATAAGTGGACAAATGAATAACTTTGTTAGGATTCCTAAAATATACCTCTTTAATAGAACTTTTCCTAATACCCTCAAGAGCAAAATTATTTGGTGATTATCTCTGTGAATTTGTAACACTTTTTACATCTTACTTTCATAGCTCTTATCACACATGTTCTACACATATACTTAGAACTGTTTTATGTCTATATACTTGCTACCTGGTAAGCATGTGCTTTTTAGTATTAACATTTTACTACGTTAATAGTAAAATGGTACCTATCAGATCACCTCTTGGTGAATGTCCTCATATTTGAATGCCTTACCTTAAGACAGATATAACAGAAGATTATCTAGACAAAAGTGCCTAAGACAATAACATAAGCTATTATTATGTACCAAGCAGTGTGCTATTTGGTTTAAATTTTAAAGAAATAATCTCAAGTAAATTGCATAATTGGTTTTTGAAGTAGGCACTAGTCTCTCCACAGCTACATATTCAAAATGTGAAAATTAGGCTTAGGTCCTGTGTGTAGTAAATAGTGAAAACATCTGTTTCTTGCTAAGTGAGCCCATGCTGTTGAAAAGACCCTACACCATATAATATGAGACATGGTTGAAGGAAAAAGGCTTGTTTAGCATGGAAAGAAAGAAATGATAAATGTGGCAGGTATTTGGAGTATTATATCTTATGAATGTTTCTAGAGAGCAGAATTAATATCAATGGGAATTATATGGCTAGGTCAGAGTGGGAATTTTCTAACACCTACGGTTACTAAGTGTAAGTGATTTATTTATAATGGGAATAATTGGATTTGGAATGTAATTGGTTTGAGACTCTTCCACAAAGAATACTATCCACACTTCTGGAAGATTCAGGAAGTGATATATTAAAGTTGTATTACAGAGGGGCTTCAGTAGGTAGTTCACATTAATAAATTACATTGTACAGAGATTTAAAAACTGGATATTTGGTACTTGAAAGATGTTGAATTTAATGATTTTTATGGGCAAGGAGAATGCTGACTGAAACTTCAGAGATTTTTGTAAATATCTACCGCACTGGTAGTAGCTGAGAGAAGATGACATGTCACAGCATTGAACATTTTTAATCTCTGAGGTAGAGACTTAAATGCCTGCATTGGGTGTTCTGTTTCACTGCTTATGGTAACCATCTAAAAGGATCCTTTATCAATGCAAAGTAAGCCTCTTATTGTTCTTTGAGGGCATTTAAAAATAACTATTAACTTTAATGAAGAGGTTTTAGACCAGGAAAGGAAGAATTACATTGAGGATTCCACACAGTTGTGTATTACTGAGACAGAACTGTCTCCACAGGCTTTTCTGCTTATGAGAGAGAAGAATGCGCTTTTCTCTAGAGAGTTGCATGACCTGTTTGTTCTTGTTCGAATATTTATGGACGGGAGATAGGAAGTGGTGTTCTAGAAGACTGTCGGAAGGAATCGTACTAGGTTGCGGTAGTTGAAATTCACCCTACACTGTGCCAAGAATGACCTGTATGGGTCAGTATCCAAGGTTTTGGGTATCCTAATGTGGGGACATTGGTTCTGATATGACTGTGCTTTTGGAGCTACTAGATAAAAGTGTATGTCCTGATTTCTTGGAGTGGACTCTGAATTCCCACTGTCCATGATCCCATGAGGAGGCAGATCCAGGGCCTAAGGCTGGGGCCATACTTTTGTCTCAGTTAGTGAGACCTGATTCTGAGGGTTATTTATTTACTTACTTATTTTAGGACACTCTCATTGGTTGGATTAGGCTATTCTCTATAAAAAGGGCCAGGATGGAGAATGGAAGGGAAGATAGTTCTCTCAATATTAGTATAGAGGCACCTTCTTCAGGAATATTGGCTAGATCATTTGAGCTCAGAAAGTAGCCATATGTACTGTAACTTGTAAGTTACTGTGTTGTAATTCTGTCATGTAAACTGATGTAAGATATAAAAAAAATGATCAAAAGTTGCAAACTTTTTTGTGTTGGGAGAATTAAGAGAAATGTTAGAGCCATGCCTGGAATATAATAATAAAGTGCAAGCAATAACAGCTCTCCCTTATGAGCCTGCCGTCCCCTACTCATCCTGGGACAGTGTTCCAATAATAGTTTACCCTAGGCTCATGGGTAGTTTGAGAACTCCCACAGCTCATTCTGAGAGGCAAGAGCACAGACAACAGCAGTGAGTATCCAAAAGAGGCCGGAGTCAAGACATAGAAAGTAATAACAGAAAAACCCACAAGGTGCCACCATGTCTGGTGACTCATTAGGAAATATTAGGAGGTTGTGGTTGCCTTGAAAATGCTGCCATGAAAGTATTCCATTCAGGTAGCCTGCTGCTGAGAGTACGGTTGACTCACAGCCCAGCTGCTATCCATGTAGGTCCCACAAACAGCTGAGTTGTATGTATAAAACTCCTGTTTCTCTTAGGATGTTGTCAGCCATTGTCTAAGCACAAAAGGGATCTAGTGCCAACCTATTCCTGTGAATGCATGGCTCCTCTAACGAAGGGTTTCCAAGGACAATGTAGGTCAAACAAGAGAAGGGTCAGGATTAAGACCAACACGAAGAAAAGAAAGAGGATGAAATATTATTGCATGCAATCCTCAATTCATCCTATTCCATGGTGGTTGTTTTTATCAGTGAAAGAAAAAAATGTTAAGGAATTACCATTGGTATCAGAGACATTACATTAGATGAACACATTATAAAGATTATTCATTCAAGTGTTTAAACACTTGCTGATATCAAACAATGGAAAAAATAATTAAACATACACACTTAGAAATAGCAAATGCATAATTTTTAGGTATAAATGGATTACCCTATAAAAACTAGTAGTGTTTAACCAGATCTTGCTTTTTAATAGTCTTTCCCCAATAGTAGAGATGGACTTAAACAATCCATTAACAATTTTTCCCAAGTTCACTTTTCCACTAGGAACTATTGTATTTGAATACTAGGTAGTCAGAATCAAGTAGTCAGTACTTGATGTTCAAAGTGTTGCCAATTGACTCCTACAAAATTTAGCTAAGTGAATGTGAAAATCATTTGAAAAAGTAGTCACTTAAAGCATTGAATAGAAAGGAAAAATGTCAACTTTACTTCATTTTAATTGGTTTGTCTCAATTTAGTTATTTAAAACTAACCAACAAACAAAAACTAATTGCTAACTCATCTCTTTCTGAGGAGCGGAAGGGGAAGTCCTCCCTTTGTTTTAAGTAAGTAGTAGATCCAGTTGTTTCAGGTTACCATTGGTGTTCGTTTCATCTAAAGTAAAAATGGGAGTGCCACTGATGCCTAATTTACAGGGCTATAATAATAATAATAATAATAAAAGAGGCATTATATTTAACACATGTAAAGATGCCTGGCAAAAAGTGGGGACTCAACTTAATGACTGCTCTTAACTCACTGGAAGATAAACAATGTGGATATCATTAATAAGCATTAGTTGAAGGAGAAAAAGAACAAGGTTGATATCTAGGGAAACACATAAAGACTGCACAAAATGAAATGGTATAGAAGATAAGAAATCTTTTAAAAAATTGCAAATGTAGGACAAAGGCACATATAATCAAATAAATCATAAGAAGACCTTCAAGAAAAATGCATGTTTCGTGAAGAAAAATGGACAGTTTCTTAAATATATGTGAATTGAGAAGACAGGAGAGGAAGATTATAAGCCCCCTGAGAGACATTGAAAGGAATTCAATGACAGAAGAGGCAAATGCAGCAAGAAAAATGAATGACTTATTGGTTTTAGTGCTCATTGGGGAAAGCTTGAAGTTATACTAGAAAGTGGAAAGTTTCCCAGGGGGAGACGGCAAACTCTAAAACCAAAGAACTGGAAAATCATTTACATAGGTAACATCTCATTATAATGAAACTTACAGCATCTTTAAATTGTTTTATTGGGGCGAAGTTTTGTTGAAATGATTTCAGGTGTGAAAGTCCCTACACACTGATATATTTGGGCATAACAGGCAGTGGAGATCTGCTTTATGCTCATAGAAGTGCATTGCAACATCATGTATAGCGTGGGCATATACAAGTTCTGTGAAAATAGGAAAAGGAAAACAAATATATTAAAAAATTCCTATGATAAAATGTTTTATTAAAAATAATGCTTAGAAAAGTTAGTAATAATACCAGTTAAATGCATATAATATCATATTAAATTAAAAATGGCATATATAAAATTATGAAAGATAAAATAACCGAAGGAAAACAGACTGAGGAAATAATTCCTAACAAAATATTAAAAAATAATTGTTTCTGATATGTATTAAGGTTATGGATTATTTTTATATTTTTATACTTTTCTGGATTTTCTAAAATTAGTATATATTATGTGCAGATATTTGTGAATATGGATCTATATTCTATAAATAAGTATATGTATGAAGTTTTAAAAATCAATAAGATCCATAAGACTTATAATTAGAAATAGCATTCCTTCGTTCCACTTTTTTGCTTTCTTAGGACACCCATTTATAAACTTATTTCTTCTGATATTTAGCTCTATATTTCTAAATATGAATAACTGCCATTTATTTTTAAGTGATTATTCACTTACTCATGTGGAAAATATTTGCTTTTCTCAGTCCCCACCACACCACCTACACAAATATTTTCTCTTGATTCTCCCAATACAGTTCTCATAAATATATATATATATATATATATATATATATATATATATATATACATATTAAATAATTTGTTTTTATCCATGATGAAGTGATATAATATGATTTTTTATTCTCTTCCTTGAATAAGTTCTTGTTTTCCTGTGTTTTAATAATTGTTTCTTTTGGTTGTCGTTTTCAAAGGATCTCTTCCCAAACTGTCAGAAATAATAAAGCTCCTCTTAATGTTAGTTAAATAAATCAAGTAAGGTTTTAATTCAAGTTCTCTAGAAATAGAACTCGAGGACGGGATTTGTACGCATTTAATGGATTGAGTAAGCGTGCTCAGAAGAGGAGTGAGAGAAGCCCTGGTCTGGAGGGGGTGCTAAGTGAGTGAGGATCCAGTTTTTCAACTGGGATTCAGCTTTTGTCCCCTCCCAAGGGGAGAGCCAGGGCAGAGCTATCACTGAGCAGACGGTTACTGGCATTGCAGGGCAGGGGCTGTGGAGTCCATAACCCCGGAGCCTGGTGGCTACCTCTTGTCCAGGAATAAGTGCACAGATGAGAGGATAGATGGATACCCTAAGCATTCATTAGCTGAGGACGGGTGTATTGGCCCAATAAAGTGGGGTGGGAGGGTACAACACAACATGCAATTGGGTAACTTCTCAGTTCCTCCTTTTCCCTCTCAACCTCTTTTCTCTGTCTTGGGGTCACTGTTCCTGAGGGCCCCAATATCAGGATCTGTAGGTTTTTGTCTCAGAACGACCAGGTTCTCTAGAGGGTAATTTAGTCTTGCCTGAGGTATCTATGCCTTATTTTCAGCATTCTTGCAGACACCAAGTGGGAATTACAAAAATAGTCTGCTTAATCATATTTTGTAGGATGTAGGCTGTCACGTATGTTTTGTTTATTCCACTCTTGTGCAGCTGTGCTTGTGACCTTGAGCCCAGTCTTCTGTCAGGGGGGGCAAAAAGGCAGGAAAAGGGTAGAAATTCTGGGAGTCAAACTGCTTCTTCAATAGATTTAGAACAAACAAGCTTCTGTGTTTGGTCGCTCCCCTACATCTCTGCCTTCGAAAGTTACTGGTTTCCCCCACCATTCCGGGGTTCTGTGACGAAAAGTTGTGCCTTTTCCCCTCTTCCTGCTGCATGCTGGCTTGGCGTTTCACTGCCCCTGGTCTTAGTAAGTTGTAATGTGTTCTTCTGCTTTCCAGCTATAAAAATTCCCTTGACACCCTATCTGCTACCATTCCTCTCCAATTATCTTTGTCTTTGGGGGTTTATTCCTTTTCTCCCCCATTACTCTCACTATAGCCAATTTTAGGAGATATATTCAATCACTGTGTTAAACTAAAAGCATTGTTTTTACAAAAATGAATTTTAATGTGCTTCATTTTCACCTATATTGAAAAAATTTTTAAAACCAATTAGTTACATTTTAATTGTATTATAAACATCCTCAGAGTATCTTTTCATTTATGCAATAAAATACATAAAAATGGTAACGTACTCTTTAGCACAGGGAGTTCATTAACATGAACCAGTGCTTGAATTTATAGGGACAATAGCTCTCATCTGTAGTGTTGAATTGCTTGTATTTCAGTATAGAAGTTACATGGATCCTGTGTGAGATCCTGATTAATATTGTGTCTCAGAAATAATGATCGTCATGTGGGTCCAGGGTGAGATTATGGATTTTCAAAATTCTCAGCATAGGACATTTTGTCATACGCAAGTGAAGACTGCACTTCTCACCTTTTCTAGTTCATATATATGAGTGCAGTCTTTTATTGCCAGAATAGAATTTTCTTTACTTTTATCTTTAATATACAAGGTTGGACAATGAATTTTGTGAACCCATTCCAGAAAAAGTCCTACACACCTCACTGCTGAGTATCATCACCACGGTCACCTTTGAAGGCCTGCCCTTGGGACGCCGTGCACTGATGCCAGCACCTAGCCCACCCTTCAAAGCAGTTTTGGAACTCTTTTTCTGGAATGGCCATCAGAGCTGTCATTGTCCCCAAAATCTGACAATTAAGTTTGTGAACTTTGGCACAGTTATGACACCTTACTGAGTTGCCAATGTAAGAGCAGGGTGGCAAGTTTGTGAACTTAATTATCAGATTTTGAGTATGATGACAGCTCTGATGGCCATTCCAGAAAAAGAGTTCCAAAACTGCTTTGAAGGGTGGACTAGGTGCTGGCGTTGGTGCACGGCTTCCCAAGGGGAGGACTTCGAAGGTGACCATGGTGATACTCAGTGACGAGGTATGCAGCACTTTCTCTGGAGTTAGTTTGTGAAGTTAATTGTCTGACCTTGTATGCCCATAATAAAAAGAAAACTCTGCCTCCCTAGAGAATAACTCAGACAAGTGAATTACATTTTTATGCAAAAGTATACTATCTCTTGAGAGAAACCTTGATTGGGTCTGAATCTAAAAACAGAGTTCTTGCTGGGGTACTGGTAAGGGCATATCATAATGGTCCTGTATTATTATAATCTGATGCTGACACAAATGAAATTTGTTACTAATTTACTTGAGTAATAATTAAAATATTGACTTATAGGTACTTCATATTTTTAAACAATGTTATCCCATCAGTGGCCAATTTTATTCTTATTGTAGTACTGAAAACCATTAACACATGGGATTATTTATATATAACAGATAAAGTAACTGTTGAGTGGATCGCCAAATGTACCACAGTTATCTAAGTATCACTCCGAAGTGTAGGACTGATGTCCTGTGAACTGAGTCCTGTATTTTAACTTCACAGTTCTGGCTGGCTTTTATACGCTCTGCACTGACAGACTGTCTTACGAGGTTCTTTTAAAAAAATATTTCTTAAAGGGTACTATAAGGATCTTTTCAAGTTATAGTATTTTCTTGATAAGGAATTCATTAAATCTATGCTTAGCTCGAGTTAGTAGTTAACAACTATACTCCTGTTCACTATGTTTCCATGGACTCTGAGCTTTAGTTTTCTTGACATTTTGTTTTTTTGAGGTGCATCTACCTCTGTGAATATTCATTCTTGGTTTTGTACTATTTCTCCTTCTATCATCTTAATTTACCTGTTCCCTACCTCTCAGCCTCTCTGGATTGAGAGAATCTAGTATAAGCTGTTCCTAGGGAAGCAGAGATGCCCGTGTTCACAAGGCAGCAGTCAGGGTAGAGGTGGCAGGGACCAGGTCACAGGCTTCTGATAACTTGAGCATGTGAGAGATATTTCTATAGTGGAGGGATTGTCTGCCTTAGAAATAAACCTCACAGCTTACTGTTATAAGCCACACTCAGTCATACCTTACGACAATATGGTCTCTTACCCCTCCCAGACCGCTGGACCGACTTCTCGGTCATTTCCGAACCTGCCGCTGTACCGCTGGGCCTACTTTTCGTACTTGGCCTCGTACGTGACAGACATGACTCCAAGTTCCATCTTACTCTAACCACTTGTTTGCACGTAACTAACATTTTTCTATATCATGTTGGTTTTTTCTCTTTAATGCTCAGGAGCCCAGGCATAGGGGACAGTTGGGTCAGGGCCTCAGGTCTGGTAGGGTTAAGAGTCATGGCGAATCAGCAGCATGGCTTTAAAGTTACTGATGAACAGGTTTTGGGGTATTTTATTTGCATATTTCAGAAAAAGGTGTTCTAGTACCTATGGCACCAAAATTATTCAGTGTATAGTTCCAAATACAGCCGTACTCCAGATAGCAGCATTTTGGTCCATGAAGGATGTCATATTAATGATGGTCCCACAAGATTATAATAGAGCTGAAAAATTCCTATTGTCTAGTGATGTCATCGCCATCTTAATGTCATAGTACAAGGAATTACTCTTACGTTTGTGCTAATGTCGGTATAAAAAACCCACTGCTCTGCCAGTCATGTAGAAGCATACTAACAGTAGTGGGCTCTGCCATCTAGGTTAGTGTAAGTGTGCTCTGTGATGTACACTTGGGGACACTGCCTAATGCCGCATTCCGTACGATGTATCCCTGTTAAGTGGTATGTGACTGTAGTTCATGGCACACATTTCAGCAATATAAAGAAATTGTTTAATTCTGAAATATTTCTTCTGTGGTGCTGAAAAACAGGTATTTAAGTGAAGGAGAGAATGGATTCACCTGTGAATATATTTTCAACGTAGTATTGAGAAGAACAATTGCAAAATGACATCAAGGAATTAATGTTACCTGCTAAAATGATGTAGGCAGAGTGGGCAGGTTCAGCTGCTTGATACTTAGTGAGTCTGTGCTAAGTATATCTGAATGCCACTGTGCTACCTGCCCATTGTTCCAGAAACCCCAGCTGAAACTAGGTAAGAATCCCCCAGGGACAAGGACATTAGCCATCCAGTTGCGAGAAGCTGCCTCAGGACCGATGAGGAAAGTTAGTTCCTGGCTGGCAAGATGTTCCAGGCTACTACCACATATTGAGGAGTGAGTAAATTCATTAATAAGTGATGTAGCTACAAAGATGTGTTCTTTACCAAAGTGGTGGTTGTGGAGAGAGTAAGGCATGTAGGACTGGAGTAGAAAAACGTCCACAGTGACCAGAAACATTGAGTGATGGAAGATGAGGTGAAAACAGACTTCAGTGCCACGGAGGCATCGTGTCAGCGGTGGTGTGGAGGTCTTTGTGAAAGAGAGGGCTCTTCACCTTGGCCTTCTGGAGCCACGTGTGTCCAAATGGGAATTCCTCTGGAGTCAATGAGGATTTTCAAGGACATCCACAGTTCCATCTCTGGTGGAGAGATAATAAAAGAGAGAAAACGGTGTGTATGCTTTGAATGGTGGTGGCTCCTGGTCTAGCTGATACAATTTGGGTCATTGCCTCCTTGTTTCCATGTGTGCTGATGGAGTGGGAATCATAAAGCTAAATCATAAAAATCAAGTAAAATGTATTTCTCGTGTTTGTATTGTGGAGAGTTGATGTCAAACTTGAGTTCGGTGTTTATTATGAATCAAAACAAAGCAAGCATTTAAAGTATTTTTACATGTCTTTTAAAATCTTGTATTTCCCTTGTGCTAAGTAAAATAGATGTTTAATAAATACTTGTTTTTATTAAAGAATTAAAACTTCATTATTTCCTTGAGGGAATAAACATGTTAATGAGCTAATTTTCAAAGGGAAAATATTCACACATTTCTTTTTTTTTCCACTTTTTTTTTTTTTTTTTTTAAATGTGGATAGTTTCCTGGCTGGGAATCGAACCCAGGCTGCAGTGTTGACAGCACCGAAGCCCTAGCCACTACACCACCAGGGGACTCCCAACACACATTTCATTTTTTAAATTGTTTTTGTGGGTTTAAATTGAACATCTAAAATTAGTCTCATTAGTAATTGTGGACATTGCCCCATTATTTTACATGGTCTTACCCAAAGCGAGTAATTAATTTTATAAGAGAGCATTTACCCTCTTTGGTTTTTAGTTTTCTCAGGTGAAAAATGAGATTCAAGGACATGATAGCTAAATCATTTCATTCTGTGTACATTGAGTTCATGCTACTCCTAATGCATTGATAATTTCTTCATTCCATAGATACTCTCCTCTCTCAGAATGGAATCATTTTATATTTATATATTCTTTGTCCCCATACATTAGATATTTATAAGCTTGAAGTGTCTGTAATATTCACCCGTTATTGTTACTATACTTTTGTTTTCGATGCACTAATTTCGAAGTGTCTATTCTTGCTTCTTTTCTATTTAGCACTTAGGTCCCTCCTAATCAAGTTAAAGTGATTTCTTCATCTGTCAGGGACTTATATATCAGTCTCAGGACAGATGTTCCATTTTTGCAATTTTCTTTTTTTCATCTGTTCCATTTGCACAATTTACTTCCTTAATGCAAGGACCGAAATGATACTCTTTGCATTTTCTGCTGATTTTTATAGAGGTTTGGCCCATTATGCCTGATGGACTTCTAATATCACTTAACTCCTGTGGAATTACTTGTGTCTGTTTCTTGGAAATGTGAAAACTTATTTAGCCAAGTGATGTGATCCTTTTCTTGATGTTTTTGCTTTTCTCTTCCCAACACACAAGGCAACTAGTCTTTGCCACAGTAATTCTGTTTCTCATTTTTTTATCATTTGCTGAATTCTTGAGAAAGAAGTCTTGGTGACATTGAAAAGTAGTGGCTCGTTTGTTTCTTGACATTCTCCCCTTCTTTTGCATTCATTAGAACAGACACTTGTTAGAATGAATTTATGGGCAAGTTTGCTCTGTGAACATGGTTTAACAAAATTAGAAGATCTATTTTCTAAGAACACATGGAAATACAGCAGGACTGTATTTTTTTTTAAATGCTGGAGCTGAGGAAATGGGCAATAATGGTGCACTCACCAGCTTATATCAGGTTTTACCATAAAAACTTAAAGAAGTATTACTTGAAAGATGGCCTTTTGATTTGTATAGATTGTGATAATATCTATAAAGAACAAAAAGGAGAATGGAAATTATGTTTCTGAGAATTCTATATTCAAATCTGTCATTAAAATAATGTATTTGTTAACCTAGGAGGCTAGCATCTATTCTTCTAAACAATGTGTTAGCTTAATTTTATAACTTTTAAATATTTGGATTCATGACATACAGTGTTCCATTTGTGCTTCTGCCATGAATTTCACAAATCTTATAGTGGAGGCATGCCAATGTGAGTATCTACAAAATATTTCCCAACAACCAACTGACTTAGTCTTTCTGCCACATTTCATATTCTTCTCTTGGGATAGAAATTAAATGACATGTTTATGCTCGAGTGTTTCACAGGTATATCATTCTCAAATTATTTAAAGTTAAATCCTTTCCCTTCTGCTCTAATGTGCTACTTTCATATTTCTTTTATTCAACACATTTTTTTAATTGAGAGCTCATTCTGAGCCAGGCACTGTGCTAGTCATGGGGGACAAAATGATGAGCAAAACCATACACAGTCTGTGTTCTTTTGTAGTGGAAGAGGCAGGTTCCATGTTTAGATGGAGAACACCAGCATCTATTTTGTTATCAACCCCCAGGTCTTAAATTTATTGATGATTAGGCATATTTCACCTTAGCCAATGAATTATCAAGCCTGTTGTTTTTACCTCTTAATTATTTTTCTATTTTCGTTACCTTTTACTTATTCCTACTCCCACTGTCTTAATTGCATCTTAATTATCTTCTCTCACATAGACTCTTGATTGAGCTTTATCTGGCATTTCTGTCTTCAGTATTATTTTTCTCAAACTCACATCTATTTACTTGATTATAATTTACCGATCCTCGCATGCTGGCTCCTGTTTCCTTACTGTCCTCATTCACACATCCCCCTCCTACTCCCACCGCCCGACCAAAGACAAATACTAACTCCTGATGTAATAAAGCTTAATTTACCATAGGAGAGAAAGCCTTCCATGAACAGTTTCCCACTTAGCTTCTTCACGTGTGTGTCCCCAGTCTCAATGAGAATATTAAATTTCAATAGCACTAGTATCTTGTTCTGTTCCTTGGCTCCAGATATTTTCTCGGTCTACTCATAGATTAGAACACTCTTGCTCATCAAAAACAGACTTCTTCCAATCTCACCACCTCTTATCCCAAACATACACAAACGTGGTTACGTTTTGATGTGCTTTTATTGCAAGCACTCATGCATATGACTGTCAGAGCCTCTACCTATCGTAAAAATAACACACACACACACACACACACACACACACGCGCGCGCGCGCTCACTCCTGAATATATTCGTTTCACCAGATTTTAACTAATCAAAGGAAAATGTTTCAGTCACAAAGTCGTTCATCAATAAATATATTAATTAAACACTCAAAATGTTTGGTAACTTGTGGTTTCTCTGATTTAACCTATCAAAGTTTTGTTGTTGTTGTTGTTTTAAGATTGATCTTTTGTTCTTATTCATCTTGTAGCCCGTTACCAACTTTTCCCAAGGAAACATTTATGTCTCTAAAATAAATCCTAAAGTAAATAGTGCTGCTTTGAATTCAGGCAGAATAAAAAAGGTCAGAGATTTTCACCTAGATCCTTGCACTTACTGAATGAACTGAAGCTATTCATCCCTGACATAGGAGTGATCTAAAAACTCTTCATCTTCAAATACCTTTAGCCTGCAAATAGGGATTTCTATTTTAAGTACCTAAAGGTGACCTATATTCTGAGGAAGTTTATACTGTTACAGGTATAAAGGAATAGCCTAGTCAATTATTAGTCTTTAGTTATGAAGATGATTACTAAGTGAAATTCCAAATATACTGACCTCTGTGATACACACCTTGTTCTAGGAAACGAGCTGTATCGAGCAGGCTATTGGAATGATTACTGGCATATCGAAGATCCAAAAATTCATTGGATGGTTCTTAAGTTTTATTTATATTAAGTAAACAACAGTATGGTTTTTCTCTTGAATTTGGCCATTTAAATCCAAGTGGATAGACCACAAATTTTGATATGTGTTTTGCCTATCTTTCTGTTCCATATTCTAATTCTCCTTTCCCCCCATTTTATCAATGGGCTATTTAGAAGTGTGTTACTTAGTTCTCAAATGCTTAGTTATTGTCAAGGTATATTTCTTGTATTAATTTCTAATTTAATTCTCTGTGTTAAGAGAACAACATGATCTGAATCATTATAACTCTATAGAGATTTATTTTCTGGCCTAGAATCAGGTCTATCAGTATACAGAGTGTTAGATACTAGGAATACAAAAAGAAGTGGCATGAAAATTACTAAGCATTTCATGTTTTTTGTCTAATAGATATGTTTACAAATTGTAATAGTGTTAGAAATACAAAAAGATACACATGTGCAAGATTCCATGGAAGGTCAGCCAAGGAACACATTATGATTTAGAGAGAATGATCATCTTGTTGGCACTTACTATACATGTCAGGACACAGGAAAGATGCATTGTATTTATCATAACTTTGGGAGTTAGATGTTATTTCTCTCATATTACATATGAAGAAAAATTTAGGAATTAGTGGAGTTAGTTCGTGGGAAGAGGATAATTTTAAGAGCTTGGCAATGAGAAGCTATCATTAAATTTGGGCCAATAGAATAAAAAAATACATCTTCAAAGACTTATCCAGCAATTTGAAGACTTCACCTTAATTTAAATTCAGGTAGATGGAAAATTTAATTAAACTTTACTGTATTCTATCATTAGACCAAGTCTCCATGGATTAAAAACTCCCTTGTTGAATGCTAATACACATAATCTAAATGAGAGGCAACTTGTCCAGCCCATAAAGGACTGCGTTTGTGAAGGTCTGCATCCATATCTCGAAGTGTGTACCAATTCACAGAAGCAGATGTCTGTATGCAGCTGATATCTTCCTAACCAGGAGTGTATGAGACAAAGAGCCAATGGTCTCTGGATAATATCATTTGTCTTTATTGAGCACTTACCTCTGAGGGACAACAGTGATTTATAAGAGTGATCTCATATAATATTCCTACGAAGCAAGTAGATGGCAGCTGATGTTGCCTCTTTTTAAATTTATTTTTTTTATAAATACAATTATTCAGGTGCAGCCTGGAAAATGTGATTAAGTAGACAAAGTGGATTCATAACATCCTAATCTGAAGCAAACAAACAACAACAACAAAACACGTCCCAACTTTTGAAAGCATTATTAACATTCAGAAAACTATTTTGTAAGTCCTGAAGTGTTCAGAGGGTCTGTCAGATAAAGGAGCTAGCAGTATCTATACGTGTTGCTGATTAAGTACATTTCTAAGAACTCAGATTTTATAGATTCTATTATATCCAACAAATGTATTTAAGAAATCCTTTATATGAAAGAAAAAAAAAATCAAAGCATAGTATCTTTTGCAGAGAAGTTTCAGTCTTATTGGTAAGACGGAACTTAAAAAGAGAAACTTAAGGACATCACAAATGCATTTACCCTGTATCTCTAGCTTTAACTCTTTCTCCCCGTTTTTCTCTATCCCTCTCTCATTTGTGTCTAACTACCTATCTAAAATAACGTATCAAAATAAATGTACTATGACGTAGACAAAAATGTTCTCTCTCAGGAGTGAATAGAATAGTATAAGCAGATAATTTTAGGGAAAGGTTGATTATAAACAGAGTTTCTAATTAAACTCTAGATAACATGGAAATGCCTTGCCAGGTCCTTCAAAGCTATCCATGGATTACCTTGATTACCTTGATTACCTATCCAATCTCATCCAGTAGCGATCTATTTCACATTTGGCCTGCCCTCAAATTTCTGACTCGCCTGCCAACAACATCCTCAGTTTCAGCTGATGACTTTGCATATTATTTCACTAAGAAAATAGAAGCGATCAGGAGAGCATTTCCACAAGCTGTTGCTATCATTTTCACAGATGTAATCTCATCTGTTGTCATGTCCTCTGGATCCTCTGTCTTAGTATGGATGAACTATCTGTTACATCACATAAGCCCCCTTCTCCATGTCACTAGCGTACTAGGTCTTGTCCCCTCTAGCCTACTCAAGGCTCTACTTCAAGAATGCTTCTCTCTTCTGATGCAACCTTCTTACAAATTGCTAAAGTGAACGTTAATACTCGGCAGTATCACTGAGTTATTCTGCCTTTTCTAGTTAAATTAGAGGGAGCAGTGTTGTTTTTAAAACTTCATAATGTTAACATGTAAGTAAACAAAATTATTTGATAAAATTTAAAAGAAGTTTATAACAAATATGCTTCATTCCACTTTTTCCAAATAAGAATGACACAAATATAATTCAGCCTGTTTTCAGTTAAAATGACATGGAAAATGTGTGCTTAGAATGAAAATCTATTCCAGATGGCAACAGACATGAGGGGAAGGACAGAGGGGGAAATGAGGTCAAGACCATTAGCAAGATTCAAGTCAGTGTAGGTAAATTAAAAACTTGATCTGGCAATATTTGATCTTTTCTTATAGCTGAGTAATATTCCATTGTGTATATGTACCACAGCTTCTTTATTGCCATTTGCAACAAAATGGATGGACCTGGAGATCATCATGCTAAGTGAAATAAGCCAGACAGAAAAAACAAAGAACCACATGACTTTACTCATATGAGGAATATAAAACTGAAAGCAAAGAAAAAAGAAATGAACAAACAAACAAATAACCCATGGACACAATCAATAGTTTAATGTTTATTTGGGGATGAGTGGGTTAAGGAGGGGAGAAAGGGGAGGGGGTGGGAGAGGAGGAGGGGGGAAGCTAAATATAAGGTGATGGAAAGAGAAGTCACGTTAGGTGGTGAACTTATACATCAAGTTGACAATGCACTGTAGAACTGTATGCCTGAAACCTATGTAATCCTTGCTAACAGATGTCACCCCAATAAGTCTAACAATAAAAATGAATTAAAAAAAAATTAGAAAAATAATTATCTTGAAGGAAAAGACAAAGGGCATTACTTAAAAGTGGAAATCATTTTTTCTATTTATAAAAGAGAAAAATGAAATAAATTCATTTGAAAAGAGAAAAATAATAAAAAAAATTAAAAAAAAATAACTTAAAAAAATAGTATATAAAATGATTTAAAAAAAAACTTGATCTGAACATCTGATATTGATGGACAACATTTGAAACAGCTCTTTTGATCTCAGGTAATTATATAAAGCATTTATAGCAAACTCAAGTGAGGCCAAAGTTTAACTTTCTTGATTAAGAGAGCCATTAAATCTATTAAAGAATATTAAAAGTAAGCAAAGTTTAAAGACATTAGATATAAAGGTAATATATAGAAACATGCACAGAAATTCTATAATTCAAAATGTCATCACTCTGGCTCAGAAGCATGCTAGAGGATATAGGTCATACTTAGTGATAAACTTGATACAGTGAAAGTCATTTGTTTACATACCTGTAAACAAAACGAGGTCAAAAGAAGAAACTATCTTTCTAGAAATTGAATGCATAGATAATGATTTCTCTATAAATCTATAAAAGTTTCCATCTTTGTTCTCTTTCTCCATCTTGTCCTGTTTGTCTTTCTCTTTATATATTACATATATTTGCAAATCTATAGTTAATCAAAAGTTACTTCTATACTTCTATTTGAATATCTGTATCAGCCATAGGCCACAATTTATATGCTATTTGAAGAATATCTATTTTCTATGTAGTTCCTATCTAATAATGTGTACCTCTAGCTTAGTTTAAATATCATCATAATTATTAAGCCAACTGAAAACTTGACATTATTTCTGTGAATAACTATAACTTTGGAATCACTGAAGTTTTATTTACTATGAGTAACAGAAACCCAATTTGAAGTTGATTTAACAGTAAATTTATTATGACTCATCATATGAAGTACAGAGGCAGGTGTTTCCAGGGTAGTTAATTCAGAAGCCTCAGCATCATGAAGGATCCAGAATCTTTCAATGTTTCCACTGAGAAAATCTCAGTGTGTTGGTGTTATCTCCTCTCAGATTGCAAGAAGCCTATAGAATCTCAAGTGTCGAATAGAGACCATATCCAGAAAATTATGTACAGTTGGGTGCATTTTGTGTTCTATTTTTATTAGAAAATCTTTCCTTGAAGCTCTAGGTTTTGGGACAGAATGAAGTCTAAGGTCCATATCTAATCAAACTCCTGTAAGGAAAAATGACACTACTGAATAGCTTAAACCCATATTAGTTCACAGCTGGAATTAGAGATGGGTCCCATCCCCTGGGCAGTTGTCCATGGACAATACAAGTAAGTGAACGAGACTTTACCTAGAAGACAGAAACGTGTGTGTTGTGTGTTTTGTGCAATTCTTTTGAGTCTGTTAATTGTATGCTATAGTACTTTATTTCTACTGTTTATAAATCTTCCATTTCTCTACCTTGTGTTCCATGAATTATCTTTTCTATACACTTCTATTTATTTAAAGGCCAAGTGTCAACTCTGGCTTATCTTTGTATCTCCCCAAATGCCTTGCTCAGTGACTAGTAGGTTTAAGATGAAACACTTATCTAAAAGATCAGTAGCGTCAATCACTGGTGTCATTGGCACATACGGTAATTCTATTTGAAACAGCTATTATTTACTTTATTTTTAAATAAATATTACAGATTTTAGCTGAGGTAAGTTGCAATATTCGACAGTTTAGGCCTCATTAAAAGAGGTAGTGTTTTTAAATGAAGTAAGGAGATACTAAAAAATTTTCACCAATTTGTTTCAAGAAAACTTAAAGTGGATAGATAGAAAGAATTATCATCACCTTGTGGTAGTAGAGTCTAATTGCAAGAAAACACCTCTGGGAAGAAAATTCTCAATGGTGGACTCAATAACTTAAAGGAGAAGAGATTTGATAATAGATTTGAATAAGAGAAGCAAGACTGTTAGTGTACACCTATAACGCTTACTTATAAAGAAGGAAACTGTGGAAATTAATTTGAATGTTACCCTAATAATCTACACACACACACACACACACACACACACACACCCACACACCCCTGTGAGTAAGTAAATGTTACTATCTTATATTTACAGATAAGGAAAATTGAGGCTTAGCAAGCCTAAATAGAGTTAGAGCTGGTAAAGTGAAGAGTTGAGTCTCCCATAGCAATAAATCTGGCTTTAAGGTCTCAGGATATTTAAAAGAAAATCAATTATACAGAAAGGATCAGTGTTTTTTGTTTCTTTTCCCTCCCTTAACTCCTCCCAATAGCAAGTGGAATAACCTATATACCCTATATATCTGTTTTATTAACTAACTAAAACATAACAGCTGTATGAAATAAAATGCAGCTTTTTCCATCTTTAAAAAAAGAGGTATTTTTAAAAAATTAGTCAATTTATCTATCACCATTCATTCACATATACATTTTAATATTGTGATGGCAGAAAAATTAAGTTAGCTATGTATGGTCAACAACAGTGGGTATTATTAAAGACCCTGTATGAGTATTATCTGTGACATTAAAATTCTCATGAAGAGTTATCTTTCAAGTATAGTACAGATCAACAACTAGAATCTTCTCCATTTGGGGAGTTCCAAAATGGTATGAATCAGTCCAGAATTAATCATGGCCTTCTACCACCTTAAGTAAACACCTTGGATTAAAAACTGTCTATAATTATAAATATAATAAAATAATAAAGCACATATAAAAACAGGAAGATAGAGCTTTTGAATCCCAAACTTTGTGTTTATAGGAAGGGTTTTAAAATCAATGATCTTAAATTAACTATATGTAGGACAAATAAACTGGAAAATATTTTTAAGAAAGCATAAAAAATTAAAGCTCTTTTCCCTATTTATGAATTTTTATGTTTTACATTAATGCTCTTTGCCAGACAGAAGGTACTCCACATTCAGTTAAACTTTTACGGTTCAAATATTTATATGCATTTTGATTTCTTCATAAAGTAACCACATTAATGTGACCAATGTTTAAAATTTTTAAAGAAAAATAAACTTAGTATGTACTGAGACTAATTTTATCTGAGATGAGCCTGGCAATAATCCCCCAAAATACAGATGTTCTTGCCTCAAAAATAAACTGGGACACGTATTAAAGGAGAATTTCTCTGTACCACTTTGAGAAAAAAAATATGTATTTTCATAATAGATTCCTTCAGCTAGATGTCTCCCAGATACTTGAGATTGACCACGTTCCAAGGCAATTTCATTATTTCTCCCCTAAAACTTATAATTATACCTGCTTCCTTGACTTAATTAGTGGCACAGTATCTATCCTTGAAGAGAACAATGTATCATATTTAATTATCCCATCTTCCCTCTTACCTACATCTAATAAATCACCAAATGGCATAGATTTTACCTTCCAAACAGCTTTGAAATTCACCTTTTTCCTTTAGTACTGTTGCTTTCTCTCACCCCTTGCCCTCATCTTTCACTCAGATAATTTCAGTAATCTGCCAAGTGTTTCCTTTGGCTATGATTTCTTCTTTCTTCAATGTATTATCCATACATTTATGACAGTTCACTTTCTAAAATGCAACTTTGACCTGTTGGTACTTTGCTTTTAGCCTCCCAGTGACCCCTTCATGTCCACAGGGTCACATCAAGCTCCTTGGTAGAGTGCAGAAGACTCCTCATGACATGACCCCTGCCTTTGCCCCCACTTGCATCCCTTTTACTCTGCTTCATGTTTTGCAGCCTAGCAACATTATACAAGGCCAGTTTCCCCTCTCTACACCATGCTGCTTCTCTTTAATTGGCTATTGAATTAATATACACTAAAATCCAGCTAAAATAAAAGGGCTATAAAGTTGTCTCTCTGAAGATTGCTTTCTTTCCTCATGAAGAGGCCCATTTTATTCCACCAAGGTAGAATTATTTACCCTTTTTTTTTTTTGCTAACTTTCTAATTTACACATGCTTCTATTTATTTTATAATAGGATATGTTTAAAATATTTGTGTATCTATTTTCATTAAGATAATGTTAGCTGCCATGTAAAATGAATCATGTCTTTCATTCTAGTAGCTTGCAGTTGGTTCCATATACTGGCAATCTTCTCCTGAGTTCTCTTTTGAACACAATTCGAAAACCTACCTTATCGTGACGGCTTCGATGCCTGGCTTATCTAGCTTCCCATCATTCAATGATGTCTACCTTTCGGTCACTCGAAACAGTAGGTGTGAGTGGTAAAACAATATCCTTAATCACGTACCACTCAACAGAAAACATAATTATAAAGAATGTTAGAAACATTTCTATGTGTCACTGCCTTACCGGAAATATGCTGTTGACCTTAGATGAGTGTTGTTATAATTGCAGTAGCAAAAGTTTAAGTGTACACCAGTGGTTGATGTCATTGTGCTTGTTAGAAATATTACTTTCATAGTGAAAAGTACTATGTATATGATTTAATTAATTTTATATTGAATAACTAGTCCTAAAATTTGTCTGTATACCGGAAAATACAAATGGTCCCTCAACACACCCATTGGTATAACTTGCAGCAATAGTTAAAAAGTGGATTTTATGCCAGTTGTGAGACAGAAACCAGGTCATGAAATATGTGAGTATAACACAGTTAAGGAGTTAAGGTAGTCAGTACTGATAACATATTTTGTATCTTCAAGCTATAGCCTCTTTAACCTTCTCAATGTAATCAGAGTTAAGAACTTCTCTACATTCGCTAGATTACCTAATCATTTGTATTCTGGTTGACATTGATTACTATGGATACACACAGAAATGCATCCAACACTACACATTTGTTTTGTGAATGTGTCATGTTTTGCTTAGGTTTTCACAAAACATAGCCTAACCTTTTCTTCATAATTTCTGCCTTCAGGAAAACACACTTTGTATCTTCCTATGACAAACATTCACAAACCAATACAGTGTTTTTTTTGGACTGAGTTCTGGTGCTCCGATTTTTATGTGAAAATTGTACTTCAACAATTACTGAAGTTGCCTCAGTTTCTTTAGCTTGGTACTACTCTCCCACATAGGCATTTTAGTTTGGTGAGGATCTTCCATAAAACTTGGCTCAAAGTCCAAGTACTGTACTGAAGAGCTGAAGGACCATCTCCATTTTCAGTTGTGGTGCTGGACACTGCACTTACATCAGTGTATTCTAAAATCACATTGACTTTATGGCTACTACATGATACATTTAACTTACTGATCTTAAAAGGAACAAAATGTTTAGATACTTTTTGGTATGTTCTACAATTAAGGTGACTTTCTCTCATGCTATAATTTTTCTTTTGGTGTAGTGTAAGATTTAAAATGACTATTCTAAAAAATGTCTTTCGTTCAGTTATGTCCATTATTTCATTGGTCAAGACTTGTTTTAATTCATTTGCTTTGTTGATTATTTAAATGTAAGAGTCGGAGAAGGGAATGGAGAGGTAGACAAACTCTTTGTTAAGGCAGCAGATGGCAAGAGTAGCCTTTTCCTCCTGCTTGTGAGAGTTTATCTGGCCAGATAAAGAGGAAAAGGCTGGAGAGACTAGCCTCTATTAGAGCAGCGTGGCTCTACTCATTGGTCCCTCTATCGTTTGGAGGGCATCCGCCAAGCCCACCTTAATGTTCACATTACTCACTGTAAGTTCTTTAAAAGGGCTGAAACTATAGGGACATATTTAGTTTTTTCTAAAAGCCAACATTAAAAGGCGTATGCTTGTGCTTCTCTTGGTAGGGCTGTCATAGAAGAGATGGGCAGTGACCTCATCTTGAATCAGAGCCCAGTTGGCTGCTTTTCTTACATTCCATTTGCCGGTGCCCCAGGCCTCCACTTTTGGGCAGACGGAGAGATGAGCAAATTTGATTGGTAAATGTCACCTTACTGGTCCTGATACTCCGGCATGACTTCACTATTTAAAATATGGTCGTGTTCTTAGAAAAACAGAATCCAATAAGGCCTTTGAACATACGCTTCTGTGCCTTAATCTAAGTGTTCTTGTTGACAAACCCTAAAGGGTTGAATTTGCTTTCTTTTAAGACATTTAAGGCATTCTCATTTTAAACTCAGTCTTATCAAAATCACTGGGATAATTTTTGAAATTAGGATTTATAGATGAAAGTTCATCTCATTTCAGCACATCAAGTATCTCACGTGGTAAGTCATTCTCATGATGAGCGAGCCCTAACTCTGCTCTTGGGGTTCTGGTTAGTCTGTGATGCAGATAATGTTCTACACTAAGTGTTTCAGATGTCCTGGACAGATTCCCATCTCTGGGAAGCTTGCCATTTAATATAAATAAAAGTTGAAGCATGCAGAAAATACAGTATTATTTTCTTACATTTAAAAATTAATTATCATTATGACTTTATTTTCCCTGGAATTGCTTCTAATTTCTGGGGTCCTTTTGTTATTCCACAGCATTGCTGAGGAAGTTTCATATTGTCTAAATATCATGCTACTCTACAGAGAACTCATATGTCCTTGTTTCCTCCAGTTTTTAGTCCATGAAGACCATTTCTAAGTGGTCCCTTGTTCTAGGGCTGTAGTCTCATTTGAGGCCCTACTGGGACAGGATCTGCTTCTAAGGATATGCATGTGCTTGTTGGCAATATTTAATTCCTGGCATGCTTCAGGGCAGAGGACCTCATTTGGTGACTGTATCTTTTGTCTAATTCTATTGCTTCTTGTGAACCTATAATACATACCTCCTTTTATGTGATATAATGTGGCTGTGAGAAACTGTATGAGGCGTTTCTTTTTCTGACCATTTTACTACTTTTGCACTGCTATCAAGCACAGAAGAAATGTTCCTTACTGTGTCTTGCTGTTCCCAAGGCTTTGCCTTGAAAGGAGACACACTTTTCCTCTCTGCTAGGATCCCTCTATCCCTTCCCTTGCTGTGTGGAGCATACACAGTGTTTCTGTCATTGTCATTTCCTCTGGGCTATGCTGTGGAGGCAGGACCCATAACTGTGCACTCATTCCTTTCCCCTCTCTTGTCTCTTTGTCCTACTCCAAGGAAACTCTGTCTTATATCTGGATTTTGGGGGTTTTGAGCAGAAAGTTGTGCTTCTTGTCATAATGTAAATGTGCCATTCATACTTTGAGCTATTTTTATTCTCTTGAGACCTAGGCTTTTGAATTTCAAAAGCCAAAATGTGATTTTTTTTTTGTTTTATCTGCTGTCTGATGTATTTACACTTGCATGAATGAACAACAAAGAGAATGCCTTAGAGCCTTCCAAATTGGGGGGGTGGGGTTGGGTTGGAAAACCACATTGGCTAATCTGTCAAAACATTATTCTGCTGCAGCTATATTTTGAATATATAATATAAAATAGATAAAATGTTCTTGTTCTCTGTTATCCTCAATCATAGCTAGAATGATCATTTCAGCACTCATTCAATATAATCTTATTATATGTAATTTTGCAAAGTTCAGATGTATGCTTAAAACATAACATGACTTAAATATATTGTTACTGAGTTCTTAAAATTGCATTTGTGATTGTCTTGCCTAGACAGAAGAAGATGACAGGACATATGCCAAATACATTTACAAGCTGCCATCATTTGGTAATATAACCAGTATGTCTCACTTTTGCGGTACTAAAAATATATTTTAAAATATTAAGTGGTTTTGAGACAGTTGTCATTCTTAGAATGGGAAATCTGTTCTGTCTCCAGCTTCTCTTCCCCTGGGAATCTGTGGAAACTCTGAGAATACATACATGTTTCAAGAATCACTCTTACTGACTGTCAATCAATGCCATCACCTACTGGAGGGCGTGGTAAACACACTGCACCCCTGAAAATCGGTACCTCAGATGGAAGCCTTCTGTTAGTGCCATGCTAGTTTTGGGTGTGTTTTGTTTTTTCAAAATTGACCATTGCCACGGCTGCCTAATTATGCCACTGCCTTGCAAGCAAAACTGCTCAGGGGGTTTGAAGGACGTGCCCTCCCTCCGGCCACTGCTATGGTGGATAAAAGCAGAGCACTCATTCACACCAAGGCTGGCACGTTCAATAGGTGGGAAAAGAATAGTTTTTCTTTTTTCTTTTTTCTTTTTTTGCCAACTGGGGTGTTAAGTGATCCCCTCTTTGCATTCATACACATCTAGCTATTTGCCCATGGCACATAATCAATGCCAATAAAATTGGATCACAAGGAATTTTGGTATCAATGCATGCCCTTATTAGAGCCAGCCCTTAACCTTTTCAATATCCAACGGCCCATGAACTCTCCTCTTCGCCCTCTTAAGGCCTTACACAGTTTCCTTCTGTAAGATTCATCAATTTCTGGAGTGATACATAATTTCCTTCAGGTAAAATAAAGAAGGGAGTGACAGCCATGTAATTGGCTTTCGGTTTTATATCCCACACACTCCTATGAGTGAAATTGTATGATCGTCGACTCTGTCTAACTTACTTTGCTTATTAGCATGGTAATCTCCAGATCCATCCGTATTGGTGCAGAAGGCAGCATTTCATCTTATGGCTGAGTAGTATTCCATTGTGTATGTGTATCACATCTTCTTTATTTAATCATCTAGTATTCTAGAGAATTTAATTTCATTACTTTATAAAGTTTGACCTTGTTTTTCATGATAGAAGCATGTAACATCAAAATATTTTCAGAATTTTGTGTTTTTGTCAACAAGACTAGAATACTCGTGACATGTTCTAGTAACTTACTATATTCAATTTGTGAAATATTATTCTTTAATTCATTTTCCTTATTGGTGTCCACAAATACAGTATTATTTACTACTATTAGATCCAATAAAAATCAGTAAATATTATCTTCCATTAATTGAAGATCTATAGGATATGTTAAGATATATACTTAGGTCATTAAATTGCAAGCTTAGAATGCAGTAATGATATTTAATCACAGGTTTCATAAACTACATTATAGTGTACACTATTTTATTATATGAATTACATATAATATATACTTATATTCAATATGTAACATATACAATATGCAGTAATGTTAAAGCACATCAGTTTCAATTGTCTATCAACTAATAACAATGTTTATGTAAAAAAAAAAACGATAAAGAGAGAAGAACATGGTCTACAAAGAAGGGTATTCTATCTTACCCTCAAAATATTAAAATATTTTATTTTAAAAATTCTTGTACTAGTAACTAAACCTTTAACTTCAGTATGGAAAAATATTTCATCTTTTATTAGGTAAAAAATAGAACATAAGTTTCCTTTACTGTCTCTGGGTTAGATATTGCCCAGTTGTACTGACTTCATAGAACGATTTGGGAAAAAGTTCCTAACAAGGAATATTTGATGACATGTAGCCCTCTTTTTCCTTGATCTCTTTTTTCTTGTAAGAAAATATCTAAATTAAATTGTAAAAGCAAAAATCAATGTAGAAAATAAATACACCGTTATGCATCTTTTCAGAGCAAGAAAATTGTTTTCAGGGCAGGCATTTTGTGAGGTCTCATGTTTTTATCATGCCGAATAGATGCCCACCCATCCACACCCACCTTTTCAAGATTTTAGTGAACATTTGCTGACAGGCATTCCTAGTTGTCATTCTTAGTCCCCTGCTCCCAAACATCTAGACTGTAAAATTTGATTTTGGCCTGTCAACCATTAAGCAGAAATAATTATTTCTCAAGTAGTGAAGGTGAAGTGTGACAGTCATTTCGTATCAAGGGCCTTTTCAGAGCTCTGTATAACTTGCAGGTTTCTTTTCCTTTCACCAATTCTTATGAATCACCCAAAGAGTGAAGAAAGCTAGGGCAGACAGGAATGAGGTTTTCCTTAGGGGCTATCTTTTCCACCAAACTATGCTTTTAAAATTCGACTTGATTAACAATCAGGCAAAAACTAAAATGCAATTTATAGCTTTCCAGGATCTTTAAACTTAATCGTGATATGGTATTGTTCTCAATGAAACTACTAATCTTAGTTTCTTAAAATAACAGTAACAACAACAAACAAAAAGTGTGTTATATTACTGCTCTAATGTGGCCTTAGTCTCATATTTTGGCTAATCATGTCAGGGACCTTTAGTTACATTAGTCAGAAATGTTAATCATGCAATTGAAATGCTAAACATTTCTTGTCTTTAAAATTTTTAATTTAAAATCGTTAAAATTTTTTATTTTCTTTGAATTAGACATGAGAATCACTTAAATTAAAACTGCACATTCCTGGGTTCAGTCTTCTGACAGAAACTCGGAAGTCCAGGTATCTTCATGTTTGTTAGACCTATACCCTAGCTATTACTGTGATCCTAATGTACACTGCAGTTTGCAAACTATTGATTTATACACAATTCAGAAGTCAAGTTTGAATAGCTTTAGGGAAAACAAACCATCCCAGATAAATTTATTTTCCTTTTAATTCAAAAGGGATAAGCTTTGTAAAAGGGGGTAAAATGGTTTTGATTTTTATTTTAACTGTGATTTAAAATATATATATATATATAAAATGCTGGAAATGTAAAGCATATAAAGAATGAATTTTACTACCTTGTAGAAATTTAGATGATCATCCCAATAAAAAATAGTCTTGTTTGTTTTTAAATTCCCATTGGAAAGCTGGAAAGACATAGTACTGAGATTGTACCTGGAATATTGGCACCTAATGTTTAAAGAATGAGTATCTCCATATTAATATAGTGATTCAAAAAGTTATTAATGCCATTGAACTGAGTCATGCAATTCCATAATTAAACTTGTCTTCCCCAATTTCTTATTTGAATCTAAGAGAACTTATTTTGAATTTTTGGAGTTGTCTATTTTTGATGTGTTTCTCTATAATACATTTGATTAAAACTAATATACATGTAGGCAAACTTTCTCTAAATTATAGTTATCACTTGCTCTGATCAAATTGCTAGGCTTTGTTATAAGTTTATATAAAATGCTAAATTAATTATTAGAAAAGTAGATATACCCATTTTGTAACTGTGGCCACTCAGACTCAAAATCCCTAAGTACCTTCCAAAAATATTTAGTTCACTGGAAAGGAAATGGAGACTTGGATAGAAGTGTGGCTGAACACAAAGCTTGTGCTCTTAGCTACCATGCAACACTCCCTCTCTTGGTTTTCATGACAAAAACGAGGAAAAGGCTAGTCCAAATAAGATGAGTAAGTGGTCACATATCACCTCCACTTCCTTGCGCCCCTTTTGACAATTTCAATGTCATTTCGTTCATTTGTTTGTCCATTCAACTAATGTTCTATTTGCAGTAGATAGAACAGACAAGAAAAAAAATATCTGTCTCTGTTGGGTCTATATTCTAGAGCAAAAGAGACAAAAAAAGTAAGGAAACGAAGTCAATATATCAATGTGGTACATGCTGCAAAGAAGAAGAAGGAGTGTAGTGAAATAAAATGTGATTGCAGGTGGTGTTATTTTATACTAGTTGATTAGGGAAGCCTTTCTAATAATGAGGCAGTGAGCCATGCAGATCTGTGGGGGATGAGCATTCTAGGGAGCGGGAACAGTAAATGCAAACAACGTGAGGACTGAGGCCAGTTTGGCTGGAGCAGGGTGGGGGCAGTAGAAGTGGAGGGCATCGAGATAGCAGAAGGATCAAGATTTTCAGTTCTTTGTAAGTCAAAATATGGACTAAGTTTTCTCTTCTGGGTGAGATGGGAAGCCATACATTGTTACACTTTAGAACAATCTTTCTGGATTGCATGGAGAATAGATGGAGTTTAGAAAGACTAGAAGTAGGCACAGCTAGTACAATGGACTTGGTGAGACATGATGGTGGTTTGACTAGTGTGGTGGGAATTCAGTTGGTAAAAAGTGGGATTCTGAATATATTTTAAAGGTTCAGCTGCGAGACTGGATTCTAAGAGGTAAGAGAAAAAGAGAAAAATTAAGCAAAATTAAAAGGTTTTTTTGTTTTGTTTTTGGCATGTGTAACCAAGTAAATAGCATTTACTGAGATGAAGCCTTACGAGTTAGGGGGTTGGGAGAGCTTTTCT
The DNA here is from genome assembly GCA_004026885.1 of Lyroderma lyra. Taxonomy (NCBI): domain Eukaryota; kingdom Metazoa; phylum Chordata; class Mammalia; order Chiroptera; family Megadermatidae; genus Lyroderma; species Lyroderma lyra. The sequence continues at coordinate 171,091 of PVJL010002118.1, read as the reverse complement.
GTTGGTGTAGGAATGTGGGAGATTCAGAATTCTGTTTTAGGTGTATTAAGTTTGAAGCCTACTGCAAACTACTGTCCATGAGCTAAATCTGCCTTCCTGACTGTTTTTGTAGTGCCCACAAGCTATGGATGGTTTTCACATTTTTAAATAGTTGAACAATAAATACTATTTTGTGATAAGTCAAATTTATATGAAATTAAAATTTTAGTATCCATCAAGTTTTATTATAACATAGCCACACCGACTTTTGTTTTGTCTAAGGCTGCTCACATGTTCCAAAAGCAGAGTCCAGTGGTTGCAATGCAGACCACATGCAAAGCTGAAAATATTTATCTGGCCTTTTACAGAAAAAGTTGCTGACTCCTGACCTTGATGGTCCACTACAGCAGTATGCTAGCTTGAACTGTAGGAAAGTTAGGCTGCAGTTTCTACATCATCCTCAATCCAAAAATGGCCTAATCTTTGCTCACTTCTTAATAGCCTTCATCATAAAAAAATTAATAGGTATGTGAGTTTTAATGGAAACATCAGTGCCTTAACAAACAGTAGATTACTTATGGTGAGAATCAACTTCCATCAGGCCAAGGAAGGATATGGTGTTTCATATAGGAATTTTTTTGAATTCCCCAAAATGTATCATGTGGGGTTTGACTTATTTTGCCCAAGGAATAGCTGTTCTGGCCTAGAAGGACCACTGTTTCACATAGTGTCTAACAGAGCCATTGTGCTGTCACAGTAATCTCTGAGATTATGTTGGCTCATCAGAAGTGGATTATGGGAAAGCTTTTCTATTATCGTGGGATCTGCTTAGCACAAAGGAGAAATTCAATAATTCATTTGTATTGAATTACAGAGTTGTCTCCTAACTTCTAACTAGATTGAAAAAATTGAACCCATTTTCTTTTAGAAACCAGTTCAGTGGTATTGATGTTATTAAAAAAAAATTTCCATCGACCCAAACTAAATAAGGTTGATAATTTGGAAGACTATAAAATGATCTGCATTTCCTGAGAGCTGAGCTCAAGTCATATGTGTATATGTGAGAATAAATATTGTTCCATGACACGGGCACATGCTACAGTGTCTAATTTCCTCTAAATTTCATGTTATTTTTATTCACTAGTTTTACACATACAGAACCGCTTTATATATACACACATGAACAACTTTCAAATATATTCAGTAAGTGAAAAGACACATTCTTTAAAAGCTTTTATATGTAGTGGAACTTTTTTTCCCCTTTCTATAAAAAGCCATATGGGAGGAGAGATGATCGAATCCCCAGCAGGAAGTTAATGCCTGCTGAGCTGCTCTGACTGTGGCCAGACTCCTACAAAACCTCCCAACTGTGTGATATCCAGTCTTCATAAAAATGAGTCAGGGCTTGCTCTGTGACAGGTAAAATCTTCCAGTTCGTAAGTTATTTTTAACTTAAAAAAAGACTAACAATGTCTGTGAATGTCATGCTATTGAACCTGCTTCTTAGTACTTAATCATGTGAGATTTTTTTGAAAGGATATAATATGCTATTTGCCTTTTGAATATTTGGTGATATGCATGAGAGGAAAAATACACAAACATACATCATTAAGTCTTCTGATTCTACTTCTACCTTGGCAGTACTACATGAGATTGGACAAAATTAAAAGCATTTCTGCACAGCTGTGGTTATAAACTGTAAAATACAAAGGGAAGGACCTTCAAATCTCAATGACTTAGAGTGTAGGAACATTTTGTTCTCATCATTTACATATAATGTGTGGCTCAAATCATGATCATCCTTATCAGAAGCACCAGCATTACTCTCTAATTTGCTGAACCACCATATGGACATTAAACTTTGTCAGTTATCATACAGATTAACACTTTCATCTGTCCATACTTATTTTGATGATTTTTTGGCTTTTAATTTTGATAAAGCAAAATATTATTAACATTTTATTGTTGATAATCCTACGAGTAGCATCAGATAATTAGGTGGAGTTGTGTCAGAAAAGTCAGGAATTCCATTAACAAAAATAGAGTGCCACATAAAAATGCAGTAAATTTTACAGCCTTTCTATATAGGTGGTGATTGGGTTGTTAATTTTACAGTTCACTTGCTAGAGCATAAATAGTATGTAATTGTTTTGTTTCACAGAGATAGATTATTATGTGAGTGGAGAAAAACCATCAAATCAACTCTAATAAATTCATATGATCACCTGCTATTATACATGAGTCTTAGTTTTCTATGTTTTCATAGCATTTCAGAAACTTTTGATTATTTACGTGACCTGTAATAAAATTTTCAAAATGCAGCAAAGATTTCAATTTAGCTTTAATTTTCAAATTGTCTAGGTCTATTTATTTATTAACTTGTGAAGAGAGATTTTTGGAAGTCAGGATGAAACATGGCACAATCTTTTATAATAAAATTGTTGAAATAATGGAAGCCGGTTTCCCTGCTGTGCTGAACCTTCTATTCATCTAGGTATGGCTGCTGGTATCTATTTGCATCTGATTATTTATTCTACTGGCCAGTAGCTTCATTAGAAACATCATGTGTTCTGTGAAAATTGTAGTTTAGATATAAAAGGTTCACAGTGGGTGAAGGAGGCCATAGTGGTCAAGGGTGCAAAAATCCGAGTGTACAGGTGATTGTAGCAAAGAGAAGGAATTTAGTGCAATAAACTGGATCTTAGGAGAATGATGCTTCTAGGTTTGGCATAGGCTGCTACTTAACCCAATCAATACAGTACTCTAGGAATGATGGATTGGCTTGGGAAATGGATAGTGTGGATGTGAGTTCCAAGAAAATTTGGAGTCATTTTCAGACACAAACATTGAACTCTATTATACTTTAGGACTCAAGCTATCCTCTTGTGGCATCTCTCTTTAACTTGGCAAAACACACAGAGAGAAAGTCCTTCTCACTTGGTTGAGCCGTCCTGTCACTCGGTTTTGTAAACCCCCGTCGTTGGTTGGGCAGCTGTCAGAATTGGGCTTCAGGGAGATCAGTGGTCTGAACCCAGGGATGTGGTGTGGCAAGTGAGACACCTCTGAAATCACCAGGAATGTTGAGGGACAGATGAGCAAAACTTTGTATTCTGCTTAAGCAAATGCAAACCACAGAGCTAGTGATTCAGGTGTTCGGTTTGTTGTATCTAATTCCATATCTAAATACGGGGGGACTTGTGTGTTTCTGTTTGGTGGCAAACCCCGTGCTGTAAGAATCTATGGTAAATTCACTAAGTCTTAGCCCCAGATACTTGGGCATACATTTTGTTGGTGATAAATATGAAATACTATATTCTCAAACAATTATCTGTGCAATTGTTTAATGTTTAAAATTTAGTAGGAAAACTTAACAACAGCTGGAATAATAGAAAAATTCCCTTTTATGGGTAACTGAGTTCAAAGGCAAGTTCCTATTTCAGGATATAATGGAGGGGGTCGACAGATTATTCTTACCATTTAATTTCAAATGTTTTTTTAAAAATCACTCACAATGTCTTTTTAAAAACTGGGATATATGTCAGATAAGTGATTACATATTGGAAAAAAGCAAATGAAAGATGGAGAATGGTTGTGGGAAGCTATTTAAAAGGCCTAAAGAAAATGTGTAAAGCTGGCTACTACACAAGACAGTCCGGAGATGACTTCAGCTGGGGAAGTTACTTGTCGCCTTGCTTATATTGAATACTTCTCTTGTTTTAATTATAAATATCATACTTTTTCTTGAACCTCCTAAGTTATCCCAAAACTTTTAAAATTCATGTCAAATTCTATATTAACAAGAACAGAGCTTTTTAGCTTTTTAGGAATGTTTGTGTTATCTAAAAAAATGACAGGTTGCAATTATAAAGCACAGATTCGGACTTCTATTTTGATTTCATATAAAATTTAGTCATTTAATCATTTTAATTGTGTATATATACATATACACACATATGTACAATATGTAAAATATATTTGTAGGGATGAATGTATGTTGTTATGAAAAGTATGTAGTTGATATAATAAACATTAAAGATAAAACAAAAGATTGCATCCAACAAAAAATGAAAAGAGCAACTTCAAAAAGCTGATTGGCTAATCTATAGAGATTTGATACATTTATGCTAAATATATCCTTAAAAATATCTCATGCATGATTCAATGAGGGGAAAAAAAGGAAAGAATACCCAACTTTTTGAAAACATTCTATAAAATACAGCTTCTTTATTAAGCAGAAAATCCAAATTAGATAGATGATAACATATCTGATGCACTAAAACTACTATGTATGAAGCAGACTGTAGCAATGAGAGGCAACAGATATTAAGGTAGTTAAAAATCAAGCGAGAAAATCTTTTAAGTGGACAAGCTACGTGAAAATCTGAGCTCTGCTGGGATTTCATTAGTACCTTCCAGATGTGAAAACTGAGTTGTGGAGGAACACAGTAATACATCAGGGCTCAGTTTAGTCAATCATGTATCAGAGGTTTCCTCCTAGTAAAGGAAGAGTTTCCGTGTCACCCTCAAAATTTGGTCTGTGGTAGATGTGTTCAGAGAGTAAGAAATACTTCTGACTTAGCAACCATGCACTTGTAGCATCCAAATAATGAAATCTGATCACTCAAATCGACCAACCTTTCATTTGCATTTTACTCTGTGTATAGACATTTGTTTTAATTATCCTTTGTTTTACTTCCTGTGCAGATATTAGATAACATCAGTAAATCATCTGGTTTTTATTAACTGTCATCATTGAATCCAAATAAATGATTGTGGTTTACTTTCTAAAGAGGCATACTTTCTTGCCCTCAGGTAATGTTATGATAACAACAGGTGCAGCCAGTACTTACTGAACATGTACACTTTGCCTAGTAGGCGTGGTAAGAACCTGACACGTACTAATGCATTATATCCTTAGGAAACTGAGGGACACAAGAGTTATGAAACTTGCCCGATGTTACGTGACTAGTTAAGGCAGGAACCAGGTTTGTATCAAGCAGTGTAGCTCCAAACTCTACGCTCTTCATCCCTCCACACTATGGTTTCTCGTATCTATCTGCATATCCACACAGTGACCCACAGGCCTGAGGTGTGCATATGAAAGTAGTTGTCTGGTTTATGTATATTAATATTTCATGTATGACTTAAGTTACTTAAGAAGAAACAAAGACTTCCCACCACAGCAGATGTATATATTCAGCACGTAACCTACAGTCATCGGGTAATAAGCATATACTCCTTGGTTCTTCCCTTTCATTCAATCTTTCTCATTTTCAAGTCATTTTTAGAGAAGTGGCTATGTCTAATGTTTACTCTCCTAGCATGCAGTCCAGTTCTGGGATCACTTTGCAGCTCCACAAATACTGTACTTGCTGATGTCTTGGTGACTGGGCCCGAAATCTTTCGATAGGCTGTCCTGCTTGTGTAACTTGGGGGGACGCAACAGTTAAAAAATACAAGCTCCCGACACCCCTGCTTTCCGGTGGTCCTGGGTCGTAGAGACACTTCAGGTAATTCTGCCTTGTACTTTAGTTCTCCGTCTGTTTCCTGCCTCTCAGTACTGGGCCACTTGCTGACTGTTGTCGCTTACGCTCTCACACTCGCTGTCAGATCTCGTGTTAGAAGGCGAACTGCTGGTCCTTGATTCTGATACCCGCCCTTCCTTGCAGATGACTGGCACTTGGCATTAGGGTTCATCTCTGGCTGTTTGTCAGAAGGGTCCCTTCCCGTTTGCTGTCAGCGCTTTTATCCTCCTCTGCCTTGGCCACACCCTGGGCCACCCAAATACTCAATCTAGTACCATTTGCCTGGGATGGTTCCTGGTTTCTTGTCATTCCATGGTCTGGGATCCTCTCATGATTTAATCTGTCTTCAGGATGCTGCCTCAGCTTACACATCCCCTCTCAGGCTATTTGCTCTCAGGTCCACTTTCATGCCTCCGACTTCTAAGATCTGTTTTTCCAAGTCTCCTTTCTCTTAGGTTTTCTTTCATGTTTTATTCTTTCCTGACCTTTCCTTTCTCTTAGCCACAACTCCACTCCACATCTCTTACTTTACCTCCCTACTTACATGTATGATTAGCATACATAGATTTATGAAGGAAAAGGAAAATAATAAGAGATACATGATTGAGTTTTCTTCTTGTGTTTAATAAATGTAAAAAATAAGTGTATCACAATCACATTTTAAACCTCAGTTCCAAGAAGTTAGCAAATAACACAATCCTATTCAGCATAGTGTAAAGAACTATAGAAGCAACCAAGTTTCAGGAACTTTGAAGAGGAAGGATTTATAGTTGTACAGTATGTTTTTGATTCAAGTAAGGAAGTGAATTAGCATTCCAATAGCTGACTTTCGAGTTTTCTATGCAATTAAATGTAGCCTAGCATTACATTTATAATAATCCAAGAAAACTCAGCATTAATTGTGTGACTTGCATATCGTCAAAAATTATTTTTGTTGATATAATGAACATATTGCTATGTTTCATGACACTTCTTAAAATTAAATTTGGGTGACATTGATTAGTAAAATTATACAGGTTTCAAGTGTAATATTCTATAATACATCATCCACGTGTTGCTTTGTGTGCTCACCAAAACTGTCTCATGTTATTGATGCCTACGTCCTAGTGTCTCTAAGTGACTGATTTTGGGAGGCTGAAATGTCAACTACAGGGGATGAAATTTAGGGCAGCAAAGAATATTTTCCTCACAGTGACAAAATATAGTCATGTTATACATTAGTGTTTGAGGGGAACAGTTTAAGGAGGATTAAAATGACATCCAGAGGACCGTTGTAGATAACATAAATATAATGAAACAAACTTTTTCTTGTACCTCAAGTCTCCTGTATTCTGTCATGAATTGGCACAATGTATGTGCAATTATGTGCGTCTGGTGGAGCTGAATGCTAGACCATAGTTAAGGCCACGCCGAGTGCTAGTTCACTGAACATGAATTTGAAAACTATTTAACAGGTGCCAGGTACTCCAGATATTGTAGGCACTGCAGTGGGTGCAGGACACACTGTAGAGTACGATGGTTAGGGGGTGGGCATTGAAGTAAAAATAACAAGCTTCAAGTCCTCTCTCATTTATTCAAGCTCTGTGATCATGAACAATGTTTCTTCTCTGATTCTCATGTAGACAATGACAATGATGTCTGTCTGTTCTGTGACCATTCCCTTCAGTCTCTCCCTCTAGTCTAATGGAACCTAACTTTCCCCTGAGCACAGCTCTCTCTGAAGTGCTCTCAAGCAGATGCTGTTTCCCTGTGCATAACCCATAAACCTCAGCAACTGCAGGTAGGATAGATGTCCTCCGTGGTCCTCATTACCACTTCGCGATCATCCTTCCATCTTGGACCCTAAGGCCCTCCAGGTTTGAAGTTTCTGCCGAAAGACTAGAGCTCCCATCACCTTGCTTATTGCAGTCATCCAGGTTATTTTCCTGTATTCTCTGAAGTTCCTACTTCTCAGTCATTGTCTCTTTCTTGATATGTCACCACACACATTAAAATTGGGGATTTTAATAGCCACATAGATGATTCTTCTAAAGCCATGGCTTTGGTTCCCTGATAAATCATCTCTGGTGATTCCATACCTGCACTGCCGAATATAGCAGCCATTAACCAAATGTGACTATTAAAATTAAAAAAAGAAAAAAAAAGAAAAAGAGAAAGAAAGAAACAAGTTCTTCAGTGGTTTTGCCACATTTCAGGTGCTCAGCAGGCACACGGAGCTATTTGCTTATCACACTTGAATTTGACAGCTCACAACATCTCCATCATTGCAGAAAGTTCTACTTGATATTGCTGCCTCGTAGGCTCCTTCAATGTCCAAAACCTCAGTTTCTACCTCCTAATTTCAGACTCTGACTTTGTCTTCCCAGCTCACTGCCTTTAGTTGTGTGACTGAAACAATCGTTGGCACCTCCTGAACATATGGTTCATCAATCCTAGCATTCTTTCATACTCGGGGTCCCCTTCATGCCCTTCCTAGTATCTTGAATCAGCTTAAATCCGCTGATCAAATTTTATAATCGATTCTTTCCTTTTCCCCTCAACTCCCCTGCCCCTCCCTCATTTTTGTATGTTCTGCAAGTTAAAATACAGTCCTGGTGATTAAATTACATGCTCAGTTGTCTATACCACAGAAGCTGTAAGTGGCTGAGCAATATCCATAATGCAGTCTGGCCTAATTCTGCACCCATGACTCCTAATTTCAAGAGATAAAAAGAGCTATTTTGGGATTGCATAATTTCTGTTGATTGGTCTTGTAGTTCAGTTATGTTTTCTTCTGCATTTTTCAAATTAATCTCATTCAGTAAAATTTCACATAGATATTGTACTTTTCTGTTTTCTAATTTCAGTATGGTTCTTTTGCAGGTTTTGTTTTTCCTCTGTGGAGATTTGTCTTTTCATTCTTTATATCCAAATTTTCCCTCAGATCCTGGAATTTATTTATAGTAGCTCTTTTAAAGTCCTTGATTACTAATTTCAATGCTGAGTCATCTCAAAATCTGTTTTAATTATATGCTTTCTTTCCTGGAGTATGGGTTGAATTTTTAGGCACTTTTGCATGTCAAATAGTTGTAACCATGACATTACTAGATAGTTTGAATGATATGTTGTAGGGTATCTGGATTATTATTTTTTTTATTTATAGTTGTTGATTTTTGTTCTACTTTACAGTTGAATTACCTGCAGACTTTTTTGGTTCTGACATACTTGGCTTTGTTTTTATTGGTTTTACTCTCCATTGTTTTTTTCCCATTTCACTCTGTTTCACTGATACTGCCATGCTGGTTTGGGGGACCCACCTCCAATTAAAGAGAACTCACTTCAGGTGTTTTCCCTTCACTGCAGAATTACACTACTTTGCGACTCTATCCAGTACCTGATAGATGTTTGTCCAGTTCTCTATTATATTTTCTCTAATACTATAGTTTAGAACAGTAGGTCAAGTCTAGTATCAGTAACTTTTGTCATGGATAAAAGTAGAATTCTTACCCACTCTATCTTTTCAAGATGCTTTATTTTGAAATAGCACACATACAGAAATGAACATAAAGTATAGGATACAACTTACTGTGAAACAGAAAAGAAATCACCAATTTAAACTTCTGCTTAGATAAAAAAAAAAAGAACATTTTGACTAACGTAGAAATGTGTCCCCAAACCTGTATATGCGTTCATAATATAAACACCATTCCTCTTCTCTAAATGTAATCATTATTCTAATCGTATGGTAATCACTCCTTTTATTTTCTTCGTAATTTTACTGTCTCAGTTGACAATACTAAAGATTTTTAAGTTTGCCTTGGTGAATTCTATAAATAGAATCATACATATTGTAAATACTTTTGGAACTGGCTTCTTTTCATTAACATTGTTTGATAAGATTTAAAAACAAAATTTATCATGTCACTGGGTATCACTATAATTTATTCATGTTTGTCCATTTATCTCGTTAACTGACTCCAGTCAGTCCGTTTCCATGCCATTTCACCTGAACTGTTCTTGTCAAGGTTGCCTATGACCTTCATCAGTGTTGGACCGTTTTTCTTTTCAAATTAAAATACTAGACCCTCTAAACTTCCTCCCTCTGATCGCAGCTTATTAGTGGAGCTCAAAGATAGGTCCTTACGTGTGGTGTATCCACAGCAACTAAGAATGTATGTGCACACATATACAGGTAGCGTACATATTTACTATAGATATTCTGAGGTGTGCATTATCTTCCATTTAACCACTGGATAACCATATAAAAAAAAAGAAAGATTTGGTTCTTGACTTTAAAATGGATTTTGGGAAGAAGAGGATGTAAAACGAATCTCCTTTACAAAAATTAATCACAAAGGTGATCTCTGGTCATTGGCTCAGCACAATTTCAGTTTAGACACAGAAGGACTAAAGACTTCAGGGATGAGGGTATTTTGAAACATGGTCACAATTCTGGAACGTGTTATCTCTCTCATTGTAGTAGAAAATTCATCATCTGGGAGAGGGACTAAATGAAATAAAATCCTTTCTTTTATTGCTAGGAAAGATGTACTTCTTTAATTTCCTCTGATGTAAGACTATCTCTGAAGTCTTATGTGCTAAAGCATAGTTTCTGAATTATCCAAAAGGGTCCTGTTCTTATTCTCATTTTAGTTATTAGTCTGGAAATTGCCACCATTCTGGGATCTCGGTGACATTTCTGTATTACAGCCAAACCCAAGGGCCAATTTACTTATTAGTGGCAAGTGAGTGAAGAGGCCATGAAGTCAGATAGTTTTACATTAGGCTTGGGACTGCTTCCCAGAATTACCATTTACATGCAAGAGCTATATATTCAAAGTCTTGCAGCTACTCTTACTTCTGAAAATTAGGTAAAATCACCATTTTCCCTTGAATTACCTAGCTAAATTTTCTTTCTTAAAAAGTACACTGAGTACATCAATTACCCTAATAACTGTTTAAAATTCTTCATTTTGCTAGATCAGTTGAGAAGAAACTTTTCTTCTTTAAGGCAGTTTTGCCATGTGCCACTAGGTACTCCTGAGATTATGTGAACTTAAAAATAAAAAATTACTGGGGTGTTCTCTCTTTTGTGATACCATTGATTACTATGAGTATGCTTTCAAACCCTGTAAGTGTGGAAAGATAGTGACACCACACTGCTGAGGGACATGGAGAAGACCTGGGATGGCTACACTTACGTTGCATAAAGCGTGTAACGGTATTCTGTGTTCCTACTTCAAGGCAGCATTCAGTGCTGTCTGATATATTAATAGAGCAAGACCATAATATTCTCCAGGTGTGCTTTGCAGCCAAAACAGCTGGAGAGGTGTATACTTCCACTGCCCAGGTAAATGCTTCTACTGCTTTGAGCTCAAATTTTACTTACAGGAATGATGGCCCAGTATCTATTACAGGAAGGTCAAGGGAATTATTGAGTGATGCAGCCAATAGCAAGGAAGGCTTTAAACAACTTATCTAAGAAACAGCAGTAAAAAGACAGTCCAAGAATAGAAAAAAAGGTGATCAAAACCTGAATGAATGTAAATAGGTGGAAACTTAAAAATCTCCTTGGCCTTCATTCCTCCCTTGTGCCAGCTTTGCACAGAAGTGATTCTGTGTGTGTCAGTGATTATGATAACTGTGGGTTAAAGCCTGTGTTCAGAAATGTGATCCTTAAGTACAAGAAAGGTGAGTGAGCAGATAAAATGCACTATTGCATAGTTTTCCCATTACTTTGCACTGGAATATTTCCTTCCAAGGTATTTAATAGGGTTGAGTGTCAAAAATTTTCAGAAGTATGAGACATGACATGGTTACCTGCCAGAACTCTAATCTCTGCTTTTTCATTAAAGAATCCCAGTTGTAGTCAGTGGTAATTCTCCCATCTCAACCATCCTTGCGTCTAGATGTGACTCTTGATCAATAAAAGGAAAATTTAATCAATATGAGGAGTTATATCAAAATTCTAGGCATACTCTTCAAAGCAAGATGACTCATTCAGAACATGTCCTTTATGAACTCCTACCTGCCCCATTTCTTACCGTCTGAAGTGTGGATATGATATCTGGTGCTCTGCTAGCCATTGGGAAATTAGGCTTCAGTGTAGGAATGAAAGCCATGTGCAAAGAGAATAGAGGAGCGTAGGGTCTGGGGAAGTTTATAGATACTGTACCTGTACCTGCTCAGAACTGTCGGTCAATCTCTGCTCCTTTTTATTTTTTAATGTGAGGGGATAAACAAAAGCCACTAATTTTGTTGGGTTTCCTTGTTTTAGCAGTCAAACCTAACCCTAAATTATTTATGTTTAAATAAACAAAGACTTAATGATAAAGAGAAAACTTTTGGTTAGAGGGGGAGAGAGATGACATATTTACATGAAAATTTTGGCACTTGTTTCAGTATTAGCAAATAATTCATGTAGTTCTAATTTCATGGTTTTCTTAATTGACAATGAAAAAAATGTATTCTTAATGCAAGACTGCCCGATTGCACAGACATTTTTGCCCTGGGCTGTGTGTGTGCACTGGTGGGGAGGAGAGGGAGAAAAGCTGTTCTTATTCTATAGATGTGTTAAGGGAACATGTCAGACTACATTCTTTAAACAGAATTTTATTGTAAAATTGAAGACCTGCAATAACTTTTCCAAGGATAATTAAGGAACTACAACTGAATGTGCAGGGTTTAGATTCTGGCTTTGCTCTTAATTAGCTATGTTCATGAATTATGATGTTCTCTATTACTTGAAATAGATTTTGAATCACAAAATTGTAGTTTAACTTTTCTTTTATTAATTATTCATTCTGCACTTTATTCAGGTTCATGTATGTGCACATACTGAGGTTTGTATCACTTATTCATATATGCAGGTTCATGTATGTGCACATACTGAGGTTTGTATCACTTATTCATATATGCTTCTGTCATTAAATATATCACGCATGTGTGTGAATATGCACACATATATGGGGGTGCTTAAAACATGGCAAGATATACATATATCTAAACCTGTACTCATTTTGTCGTTTCAACATTAAACTCAGTGGTGCTCAGGTTTTCTCAGAGTGGTATGTTTGGGGCATCAGCTGAGGCAAAGGACATTCCCCCCATCGGCTTCAATCCCCTTCTCGGCTTCATTTTGTAGCACTTACCATGATCTAATATGCTATCTGTTTTATGTATTTCTACTTTTCCCACTAAATTATTAATTATTACAAATCCCAGGGAGGGATTGATTTATTTTTCTCTTTCACTCCCTGCACCTAGTGTAGTAGTATTTGTAAATATTAAGAAATATTTGTTGACTAGGTTAATTTCAGTCACTAGTAAAAATAGTTACTATTGAAAGGTCCCTTTAAAGAAATATAGTTTTAGAGTTCAATTCTATAAGACAGTCACATTGCCCATCTTAGCAGTGGGATCAGGTAATGACATTTTAGGCGACCCCTTCCTAATGGTAGATTCTTTTGGACATCCTTTACTTTTCATATTTCCCAAGACATTTTGGAGGTGACTATGTGCTTAAAAATGCAACCTTCCAAATAATTTGGGGAATAATAAAATGTAAAGGATGTCTGAATGAATCTACCATCAGGAATAGACTACCTTTTAAAATATTATCTTTGACTTTTTGAGGTGGGAGATACCTTAGAGGGAAATTATTACAATTACTGATGGGTAAACTGAGGCCCAGTGGTAGTTGAGTGGTATGCCCAAAACAACTCAGTCATTGGTAGAGCTGCTGACTGGAGCCCAGGGTTCCTGCAGGCACAAAAGTGAAGCCAACCACAGACTTGGAGCCAGAAGATGATTGTGTTCTTGTAATTAAGAATTTTATGATCTTCAGTAAGTTACATAACATTCCCTAGCCTCAGTGATACTAATAGTATAAATTATGGGATAGGTGTGGATAAAACATGAAAAAATTAAAAAATTAACAATGTTTGTTGTTGTTCATCTCTCATTTTATTTCCATCACATTTTCTGAGGTGAAATTAGGTGACATTATTGGTAGGGAGAATTTGAAACAATTTTCGGCATATTGTGAGTTGCTATCTAAAAGTGAACAAACCCTTTAAAAATACTGTTTTTCAGTTTTTTTATTAATCTAATTAATACTGTTATTGCATATTCTTTAGAACCATCAGTTTAGTATTTAACTGAACTGCTCCTGCACAAGTTCTTTTTACTATTTTCTGGTACATTTTGTATCCTGATGGAGAAGACAAGCTACTTAAGCCTCAGAACATAAAGGACAAAGGCTACATTGAATTTCCTTTCCCTTAGAAATTTAGTTTCTATAAAGTCCACTAAGCATCTTAAGGTTAAGAACTGACTTTATGTTGGTGTACTTTGTCTTAAAGCCAAGGGCTGTCAAATGTTTTTGATCCCTTACTGACAGACTCTGTGCTACATGCTAAGAATGTAGAGGTGAGGGAAGTAGTATTTGATCTTACTGAACTCAGAGCTTATATAGGTGATTGAATAATTACACACCACTTTTTAAGTCTTCTGACAGAGCATGAGATGGGAACACACAGGCCCCTCCCAGAATAGCCATGTTCAGGCCGGGCTTTCTGGAGAAAGTGGGTTTACATATGAGCAGATATTCCACCACTGCAGGAGGGGAAAGGTGCTCTCTCAGGCCATGGAGCAGCATCTACCTATTGTCGTTGTTATGCATGAGAGCACGTGGATGGGGGAAGGTTAAAACAGCTTAGAAGGGCCAAGTGCAGTGCAACATTAGGGGGCTGACAGTAGCAGCAAGAGTGGCAACTAAAACTTGACCCTCTTCCTAAGCCTTTTGAGATAACAGAAAGTAAGAGATTCCCAAGTAACCATTCTGCGAATTTAGAGAATAATTTATTTATTACAGGTGAATTACTGGGTAGTGTTTTATAGGACAACATCTAGAACCTAGATGGGTAATGAAACAATTTTCCATTTTTGCAAATTCTACTGGCCATATATTTAGAAAGATTAGATTTGAAAGTATATTCTCTTGAAGGGTAGACAATCAAAATTTTAAGTCAAATTACTCAATGATAAATAGCAAATACAGTAGACTCTGTTAATTAGAACTCAAGCAACTGAAGAAAAAATTGAAATACTACATGTATCAAATGTGGGTGCTGGTTAACTGAGAGTTTACTGAGTAATATAAAACTAATTTTTTCTTTTTCCCAGCTCATTGCTTCTAATACAAGTGGATAATCCCTTGCTATATTTCAAGTGCCTTCTTATGAAAAATACTGTGTTTTCTGTCAGTTTGAGGATATTTATAATCTTTAAAATTTATTTGCATTCATCGAGAATGCTGAATACTTTCAAACTTCTGTCTTAGACAGTATTCAAACGTAATTATATTCCCTGTAGACAAAATGCTTTCATCCATTCTAATTTAGAACTTCTGAGCCTTTGGCATCCACTAAATGGAGACCAAGATAGAAATGGTTGCCTGAGGAATTAACACATGATTAAGACCATAAGAAGAATTCGACTTACTACTTTTTCCTGTCTTAAATTCTCTCTGCCATTTTCATTACAGCAGTTTGTATTTTTCTTTCCTTCTGAATGTACAGAAAAATTTTTAGACATGTGCAGTTCACTCTCTATCCATCACCCTGGTCTTCACGTGTAGTGAAATACGTTCATGATCAACCTCAATGTAACACAAAGAACAGTGACTATCAACTTGAAGGAAGAGGAATTTTTGTTCCAGCTTGTAATATTCCCCTAGAAATATGCCCTGTTAAGCTAAAACCTTTTCAAATAAAGCAGTAAATCTAGACAGAATTTAAAAAATTTATCTATGATTTTGAACTTCTCATAATTCCTTGAAAAATTGAATACATATTTTGATAGCAAGTCCCTGACGTGGTATGTATGCTTAAAATTATTTCAAGGTGTACCATCTATTAAGGAAAGAGTGGGGGTTAATGGTCCTCAATATTTTCACTCTTTAAGGTTATTTATTCCAGAGAAGTGGTCTGAGGGAAAATCATTATTGTTTAATTATTACATTTTTAGACCACTGATGTTTTCAGAATAAAATGTTATGAGCTCCTGTAGTGCTCAAATATATTTTATTGAGCACTGAAAGTAGTAATTTTAAAGGAAATCTTGTCTTTCTGGTGTGATGGAAGAAATCCATGTAGAAACGGAGATCTGATCTATCTATGCTCTGGGACATTCTTTTTTCATGTGTTGTATCTACAGAAGAAAGGGCAGGATTGCTGTGTCATGTACTGGAGAGGCTGACCAGATGTACCATTGTCAACGGGACAGAAAACACTGGCAAACGGGACATCTGGTCAGCCTAGTCTCACTGGGCTGAATTCAAGGTGTCCGTAGGCTGACCGTACGTACCATTTGAAGTGGGACAGTACCGTTGTTTTCTGTCCCATTTAAAACGAGACACCTGGCTGCTCTAATATTGAAGCCACTTAGCTGCTTTATTCTGCACAGGCTTTCATATGTCATCACACTTAATTTGAACAAATACACTGCCTGTTAGAATCATGTTTTTGTTAATCGTGAAAATGAAATGCTTATGAGTTTGTAATTTAGTTTGTCTTGGGAACATGGAAACGACTTTGCTGAGTTTGAAATTTTGTGGCAAAATATCTTTCCACACTGTAAAATATAAAATATGCATTTTTGTTTTTGTAACTCATAACATTATTGCTTGAATTTGAAAGCACTGCCCAATTACAAGATTGAAATTATCATAGGAAGTTACCTACTTTTATAATGAATTTGCCTTGCTCTGTTTATATGAACAGTGATTTTCTGTTAACCAGAATTTACATGTTCAAGGCTTTCCATAACCCCCACAGGTATAATGATTCACTAAAATGACTAACAGATCTCAGGAAAACACTGTACATACACTTACAGTTTTAATATAAAAGAAACAAATCACATTAAGTCAAGAGACACATAAGTATAGATCTAGGAGGGCCATGAATGCAGAACTTCTGTGTCCTCTCCCTGTAGAATCAGGATGTGTCAGCCTACAGGCATCTTCTTGGTACCTCAATGCATGTATAAGCCAGGAAGTGCCACTGAGCTTTGGTATCTGGAGATTTTCTTATGCAGGCCTGACTGACTGTCTTGTTGCTGAACTCTCTCCATGCCTCCCTAGTGGTGAGGCTGCTACCACCAGGCTCAAAGCCCCAAACCTTTATTCACATGGTTGGTCTTTCTGGGGTGACTGGACTGCAGCCTGAGTTCTGTCATTAGTATAATAAATTCATTAATGTTCAAGGGCCCTAATAAAGGCATTACTATCACTCAGGAAACTCAAAGGATATAGACATCATTTCCCAGGGACTAGGAACCAAGATCAGAAAAATTCTTCACAACACACCCAATATATATGTTCTGGGATTATTCATAGGAATCCTCAAGATAATGCATTTTAATCACTATTTTGTAGGTATGAAGGCACAAGGGCCAGTCTAAGATCCTATTACTCTAGTACTGGATTCAAACCCAGATTGCCCTTATTTTAGAGTCCATTCATCTGAAATTTCATACCCCCTTTATCATCTGTGACAGCACATTTTATTATCTTAGCCTGATTTTTCCTACGGCACAGGCTGAAAGATGACATAACTTACTTGATATCACACAGCTTATATAAATGTTGGTGCTGAAAACGGAGCCCATGTCCTTCTTACTACAGTGTTTAAACTCCTAGCCACTCTGAAAGACAGGAAAAAACAAAGCATACAATAAAAATTCCACACACTTCTGGAAGACCTCTTCCTTAGAACTAAAGAACACCTGTCTTTGGGATTCCTAAAACTTCACTAAATAGAAACATCAGATAACATATTTTCCCCTTTCCTGGAAACTGTAGTCAAGAAATGAGAGGCAGATTATTAAAACGATAAAACTGTTCTTAAGAATTCAAGGATTCCTAGATGAAAATTTAAAAAATGAGGAAATTACAGGCTATGTGTCTCTTCAATATCCCTCCAATTAACATCTAGTAGCAAAAGGTGAGTAAGGTATCTTTATATGTTTCTCATACCCATCATGCATAAGTATTCTTATTTCAGTATTTGTTTTAAAGTGGCACAGATAATGATCTATGAACCAAGTGAGAAATCAGCAGAATTAGGGATGGAGGTCAGGACATTACAAGCTAATAGATTATAAAACCTATCTCTCTAAATATATACTGAGTTTCACACATAAATACTTCATAGTTGAAATATAGTTTGATTGATATCTTTCCTATCCTAAGGTAGTTACACTCCTTTTTCCTTTTTATTTAGAAAAGGTGAAAGAATGGAATAATGACTAATGCTGTTACTGCTAATTCACGGTTGTCAGCCGCGCGCACACATGCACGCACACACATGCACACACACAAGATAGATTTATGCAGTTGGTGCCCATGGGATCCACTGCTATACAAAGGCATGCACACTCAGTGCAATACAGTCCACCAAATCCTGGTAACCACTATTCATTTAAAACTTCTTTGACATCCTGACATGTTTTTCAAAGAGCAGGCCATACATTCTTAACGTATACTGAAAATTTTTAAAAGTCTTGCCTTTGTTTTGGTCACTGTCAGTAACTTCAGGTGCTCCCTGCAGCCTCTCCCTTCCCCTCCCTTCCTACGTGCTAAAATCCCCACCCATGTTGGCTCTGCCCTTTCTCTGCTCTCTACAGTCTTCTGCAGGAAAACTGGTTCATGTTTAATTCCTCTTTCTGTTTACCTGTTGTCCAGATCTGTTTTACTAGGAAATGAGCTGGCAAAGAAAATACTGTATTTTAGTCAGGAGCGTGAGAGATGAAGTTTCTAATTTTGTCTCCATCCCACCGTATTCCATTCAGTTCATATTCAAATCCACTCTTTAAGACATTTACTGTTGTCTTTTTCTAAATTTTTAATAAAAAAATTTTAAATTACTAATTGAGTTAGGATTAATTCTCATTGATTCCACCTGCGCTCTGGACTAAGCTAACTTTATGAAAAGCCTTTGGCCTTGTTAATATGTTATGTTCTAGAGCTTCTGGGAATTCTAGATTTATCATAGTGAAAAGCAGAAAAATGGTCAAGGTAAGAGCACTTCACTAACTGAGGAGAATTGGTGAGATCACTGAATGTTAACAGTCCCCCCGCTGTTACACCATTAGCATATCCAGACTCACTTCAATGAGATCAGTGTCCTATAGGAGTGCTATTAAAAGACTAAGTGAAAACAAGTGTTTGCAGAGCTTCAGGAGGAACTCAAATTGAGAAACATTTAAATGAGACATTGAAAAACATGAAAAATTCTTCTAATAAAATAAGTTTGTTTTTAGTTGCAATTTGACAAATTTATCTTTTCTCCTAATTAATTAGACTTGGAACTTCCCAACACTCAAGATAAAAAAAAAAACACAGCAACAATTAATACCCTTTTTATACGCTGCTACTGGTTTGAAAGAACAGCAATTGTTTTATTTTATGCAGTCTCACATACAAGTTATCTCAATACACTTTACTGTGAAGAAAATAATTCCTCCATTAACTAGAAAACTACAGAATACAAATGAGTGGTGAGAACATACTCATAGACCTTGAAGAAGTCAATAACTGTTTCATTGCATTGGAAAAACACAGTGAAGCAAAACAAAGATTGGCAGTTTTTGTGATGTTAACCTGTTGATGTAAGATAGTAAGATGACTTAAAATAATGATGTTTTTGTATCCTCAACTTCTCCTTAAAATGAAAACAATCTGTTAGTAATCTACGGAAAACAATGCTACAAGTTTATTTTGAGAAACGAGCATCCACCCTTATTCACTTTTAAACTATGATGTAGCTCTTTGGCCAGGTATAGATCTGATTATACACAAGTGATTTATAATACTGTGTCATCACAATTTGCTTTGCTGTGTTCTCCTAGAATGTATTTTCTCATGTTCAATTACTATTTGTGTAATTTAATTCCACTATCTCTAATTAGGATCTGTATTTTGATATTTATATTATGTTGGGGTAGGTAGAAAATAATCACTGTAGAAGAATAAATGTGAGTATTATAAGTCATCTTCAAAGGAAACATAAGTTGTATTTTGCCATACAAGACAACAATGTCTGTTATAAATCTGTTACGATCAAGGCAGTGTGAGTTGGCATAGAAATAAATCAGTTATTAACAATACCATTGACAAAGTGATAGTGCCCACTACTTCTAACATCCAAGTTAGTTTCAATATTTTGCATTTCATATGTGTGATCATGATGTTGCAGGGGAATTGGGTAAAGGATTTTGCGGTGAATTCAACATAAATCACCCCAACTTTGCTATCGAGTTACATGCCAGATGGTGGCAGTATTGTCCTCACTTGCTGGGGTGAAACTAGGTTCAGGGCTGAAGTCAGGTCAGCCTAACTGGAACCAGCGCTACCCTCCGCAGCTCGCATTCTCCACTTTCTCTTCAGTTTTACTTTCTAAAATTTTAAAGTAGAGAGAAACAGTCTTCCCACTTTAGAAAATATCTTCTGGTTTATGTTTAAGTGTATTTCACATTTACTTGATTGATATTAATATGTTGATATTACTTCCTCAGCCAACCTCCCTTGTCACTAGGAGCCGCCATTCCTATCTTTCTGGCAACAGATGTGGGCAAAGGTGTGTTAAGGAAGCTTTGGGAAAAATTCTCACTTTCTAATTATGGTGCATTCTTCATCCTTTGAATGTAGACCGATGTGATGTGATGCGATGGTGACCTGGGGAAGACATTTTGTAACTATGAGGGCCAAGGCTAAAATAATCTTGGACACCAGCACTGACATCATGGGGCTACTAAACCATAGAACCAAAGACATCTAATGTTCACATAGAGACACTTTGTTATAGAAACAAATGAAAATTTTTTGTTTTCTATATTTGGGAGTACTGATTTGCTGCTAAAGAAATTCTCAATGGGTATATAATCTGCTGTCCACTGATAAGGGACTGCTAATTGACTATGATGTACTCATATAATGAAATACAATTCTGTAATAGATAAAGATAAAACTACAGCTGTGGATAGGGACAGGACTGAATGAAGCTTATTAAATATATGAAGGTAATTAAGAGTTATAAAAAATGCTTCTATATCATGGAAATGCTTGAATTCAGAAGAAAACTTCTTAAGGGATTGCATTGCATATAGGGCTTCAGAGAGGAGGATCATTTTATTAAAATATTACCTATTTTCCCTTATAATGAATATATAATAAAAGAATATATAATAAAAGAATAAACAATGAGAAAATAATGTGTCCTATAACAATAGTCAATGTTTTATATTTCTAGGACACATTAATATAGAAAAAGAAATTATTTTTAAATTCAGAAATATTTTCTATTTAAACTAAGCAACATGAAGGTGTAGCAACTGAGCTAAAAGTCAGAATATTTTCTATACCTATCTCTATATTTTAGTAAAATTAGAAAATTTAATCTTTTAAAAAACTGATAACCAACCTTTAAACTTTAGCTACATCTTAAGCATTCTTTAATTATTTAAGAGACTTTCCTATACATGAACTAGTTTGGTTGTGGGGGGAAAAATCTTGGGCCATACATTTTGTGACTTTAATCGAACTTTGGATATAGGAGCAGTTTAAATGTTGACAATTTCCCAAATAATTAAAATACACAGACTATCCCCTGTTTAGATTTTCTTGAGGTTAGCCCTATTATGAAATTTTATAAAACACAATATTATCATGAGAGAAGCAAACATGCCTATGTCTATATTCCTTTGCCTTGAAAGAAAATCATTTTTCAAAAAATTATTTAAAATAAGCATTTTTTTTTTGCAAAGTACAATTGCACTTTTACTGTTTGACAACTGTGTATATTAAAGATTTTGGTCTCCATTTCCACAGGTTTAAAAACACCATCTCTTCATCACATTAGTTTGTTAACGTTCGATTGTATAGATTCCAGATTTCTTTAGTGGTGCAAGAGAACTCTTTTCTGATTGCTTCTAGCCTCAGAGTGTGAACATGACTATCTGTGCTATCCACTCCCATAGTTTGGCTTTATTCTGAAATATGCTTGATAATTTCATAGAAAAAAACATTTTAATTTATTGATACTGGAAAAAGTAAAAGACATTATAAATCACTTACTGTGTAAACCATTAGGAAGCATGGAGGAAGCATGGAGGTTATTTTCCAGGTCAGATAAAATATTGATAATAATATCACCTAAAATAATGGCCCAGGTAGTAAATTTAGGACTTCTATAGATGTTCTTGATCAATAGATAATGATTTATACAAATACTTTATTCTGTATTTTTACTAGAATGAAAAACA
Organism: Lyroderma lyra; assembly: GCA_004026885.1. Taxonomy (NCBI): domain Eukaryota; kingdom Metazoa; phylum Chordata; class Mammalia; order Chiroptera; family Megadermatidae; genus Lyroderma; species Lyroderma lyra. The sequence continues at coordinate 149,282 of PVJL010002118.1, read as the reverse complement.
TTGTTATGGTTTCCTGTAAACAATTATACACTGATTGAAACAATAATCCTTGAATAAGTCTAAATCATATAAAATGTCTGATATATCATTTAAAACTTAATGGTATTTTAATCTTCAATATTGATTTGGGGCAACGGTAATTATAAGTAATTGACATTAATGAAAATTATGGACTTAAGGAAGTTTGTAATGTTAAGTTAAACAACACCTACAAAAAATTTAGTATCTAAAAATCCGAATAGATACCAGTATATTAAACTCTTCCTCATCCTTGTAAATAAGGCTTATAGTAACAGTCATTTCTATTTAATGTATTAAATATATAACAGTTACATATTCTAATTTCTTTGCCTGTCTTATGAATTTTTTTTTTATTGAAAAGTGGTATATTAGAAAGTACTGGTGAGCCCTGACTAATGCTGGGTTTAGGGGCACTGACCCCACATAGTAAAACATCTGTATATAACTCATACAGCTCTCTGTATCCCTGATTCCCAACCATGGATCAAAAATACAAGTTGACCCCTGTGCAACAGGGTTTGAACTGCACGGGTCCATTTATAAGCAGATTTTTTTTTAATGAAAAAAGAAGTCTGGATACTGATTCCCCTGCACTGTTAGGACTTATTATTGTTTGTTTACTGAGTAGGGCAGTCAGCTCAGAAAAGTGCATTTTCTGCTGTTGCTCTTCGTAGAGTGTAGCCTTAGACAGGCTAGTTTTGGATGACAGTGGTTACAGCAGTATGTTCTTTGTCATTTTCCCTGACCTCTCGGTTAAGCTGTTCATAACTGTGTGTATCACTCTCAGGCCCCAATTATGTTACATCATAATTACCAGCTTATTATTGTACTGTTTTACATAATATGGGCTCATTTTCAAGGGCATGTGCATTCTAGGTTTGGTAATAAGTAAGTATCTTGTGGATAATAACACTCAGTTCTCATTGTTAAAGAAATGAGTTACAAATAAAATAAGGAGATGGCAGGAAACTCTGATGCTGGTTGGAATCAGAAGTATCAATATGTACTTATACTTTTAAAATAGGTAACAGGTAGATGTGGAAATAAAAACAGACATGTATAGATATGAGGGCTGTCCTGAAAAAATGCAGCCATAAACGTCTTTCATAGTATGTGGCTGGATACTTCCCGGACACACAGCTGTAGTCCGTTTCTTAGCTGTGCTCACTGAGAGGCCAATAATACATGTTGATAGCAATGACCACACTTAACACTGATTTTGGTGTCTAAATGCTCTAATTCAGTGAAAGGAACTAGGACTTGGATAATCGTCTGAATTCGGGCCCAGGGTAAGCAGAGTTACTGCGACATAACAGAAGTACAGAGGGGTCCCTTTGACAGGTATATTTCTGGCCAAATATGGAAACATTTACCTTCCAAAATAAATAACAAAAAAAAAAAATTAATATCAAAATCAATGTGGGGAGTATTCTATTCAACAAGTTATAGTTTTTTCTTTTTGCTTTTTTGGTATGTGGGTAGCTCCCCGACCGGGAATCGAACCCAGGCCGCAGCGCTGACAGCACCAGCGCCGAAGCCCCAAGCCGCTACACCACCAGGGAACTCACTGATATTAATTTTAATGGAATGTAACTCAGAATAAAATTAATATCCATGAGTATATATTGGTATAAATAATTGGAAAAGATATTTGATATTTTATATCACTTTTGTCAATAACCATAGATTAGAACATTTTTCCAAGTATTAACATCTCCTAAAATCCTCCATTATTTTGCAAAATGACAAATTTTTAATTTAAAAGGCTTTTTCTTATTGTATTGTATGCATATTAGAAAATATAAACAAAATTACAATATTAACTTGAAAGATATATTACTCAATATCTCTGAACATTGATAACCAATTTAAAAAATTTTCCAATAATCAGAACTAAGTTACATGAGCCTGATTTTCATTGACAAAAAATAGAAAATTATAAAATTCATGGTATAATTATTCATGTAATAGCAAATTTTTTCTCTTATGTCTAAAATAAATGACTGAAGTATGTATTTATTGGATTTTACTTTAATAATGTCAACATCTGATTTTTGAATGCCTTCTTAAACATTTTAACATGTGGCTACCTATAACTGCCGAAAGTAATATATTTTTTGTAGATACTTTTATTACAAATTATTCACAGTTCTAGCATTAAAAGTTTTCCTGTGGTGAGTTTTGAATATAGTTGTAATTTATTGTAATACTTTTAAAGGTCATAATAATTTCTTCCCAACTCAATTTTGTGGCATATTTTCATCTCAGTACTTAAAGAATTATACCTGGAGCTTCTATTTACATAGAAATAACTTTATAATGATTCTTTGCAAAATACACTAGAAGTTTTCAATCTTAAAGGGCAAATAATAGTTTTATTTTCTTTAAATCCTCAAAATAAGGCTGCTTTTCCTTTCATAGAAAACAGGAATTATTGGGAAAGAAGAAAATTCTAAAAGCTTAGGATGTTCTAAGTACTTTATGTATTGGACAGCTAACAGATGCAGGAACATTCAGTGTAACTGTGATCTGACATAAATAGTTATTTAAATATAATCTATTCATCTAAGAAAGCTAAGATACATGACACAGATCTATTTTTTAATTCTCACTGGTATTTTGCTTCTTATGACTATTTTCAAAATTTTTAACTTTCAAAACCTCTCAGAATAATAGTTTTGATGGATAGAAAAGTTCTGTCTGTATTGAGCTTAGAATTCCCTGAGGTCAATCTCATCACCTTTAGCTCTTTTGTATTCATTAATCAACTTAAGCTCTTCCAAAGATTTGTTGAATGTGTAAAGTATCATCAGTGTTACTAACCTACTTTCCCCTAAAGCCACATATGGAGGGATCACTAGTTAATTCAAAATTATAAAGGCATTGCTGGGTTGCAGAAGTGCTTATGTTTACTGATTTTTCTTTTAAAAATCAAGAATACATTAAAATAATGGCATGTGCTAAGTTCTACTATATTTGTCTACTGTAATATGCCTATTCTACTCTACATGTTTTCAGAAATATATGTATATGTATGAATATCTATTTTATCTATCACATGAATATACATATATATTTACATATAGAAAGTCAACTGGAACAAAATTGTTGATTATGGAATTGCTGGTTTTGATTTTTAGTCATGCTTTATCCGGTATTGAATGAAATTAGTTAAAAGCTTGCTTTGTGAATGTGCATATTATTAGATATATACAGAGTTCGCTCATGATATCTTCCTCCAAATTTGACTGCTTTGTTTCTATACAATGTCTCTCTGTCCCTCAATTGTTATTGCCTTATGGCAGTTTATCCGTTAGCCAAAAGGTTATATTGTTCTTCTGGTTATTTTTAAAATGCTTCCCCCCACCCATCCTTAGTTGAACTGTTTTTCTATAATAAAAGGATGTATCATATAAGCTACTTTCTATAATAAAAGGATGTATCATATAAGCTACTTTGGTACATAGCTGATATAAGAACCTGCTATTCTACAGGACTCAAACCCTGCTCCATCTGCCTAAACCCACGTGCCATGAGCAGCTAGGCTACGAGGTAAGAAGGGTTACCATTGGCAGTGCAGCCACAACACAAGTATTGGACCAAGAAACATGATAGTATTTTTTTATGTATTCATCCTATAAACCCAAAATAGAAATAAATGTTATGTGTTATTTGAACAGGACCAAGTATCAAGAACCTTTTGGTATGGGCCAAATGCCTTGGTAAGCATTGCGTTATGTATTTAATCCAGCCTAATACCCTTTTATTTCATTTTTCTCTATTAACTAGCTAATGATCTTTATTTTTTGTTGGCTGTTGTAGAAATGATCTGTTCTTTGAGATGTCTCAATATAATAAAATTACTATTTTTACCTCCTATTCAATTCTGAAAGCATCTTTCAACAGTTAACAAAAACCTTCTGCTCTTTGCATTATTGTTGTAATGCACTTTAAGACACAGTTAAAATTCCTGGTGATTTCTGCTATTGTTTCATTCAGTGATTATTTAATTACTATGTATTTATATTTACATACAAGGCTGTCTGGGAAGTATCTAGCCATCTACTGAATTTTGCTGTGTATAACGCATATCCATGTTTTTGCCCTGGACTTTCAGGGGAAGAAATCTTTCATTTTAATTTTTTAAATATAACAAAACAAAAACCCCGATTATTGTATTCCAGGGTGGTATTTTGCATACAGATATCATCGATTGCTAGAGATACACTTTTAACTCATAAGAATAAAAGAATTAGAAACATAATTAGTTCTACCCATGTATAATGCACATCCTTATTTTCCCTTTATGGATTTGGGCAAAAGTGCACATTATCCACAGCAAAGTATGGGTAATATGAGGCATTCATGGCTGGATTTTTTTCTGGACAGCCCTCATATTAGCATTTTAACTTCATTCTTTCTTGCAATTTTGTATTATTATCTGAGATCATTGTTTTTCCTAAAGAATTACCTCCCTTTAGTGTCAAAATTTTTGGCATTTAATACTTTTTGTTTTAACAAAAGCATGTTTATTTTTGCATTTGAAAGATTTCTTTCACTGAGTGTAAATATCTAGGTTGAAACTTTTAGTAATTTATATCATTCTGTTATGGTCAGCTTGGGTAGATAATTACTGAGAAATCTGTTGAGGTAATGCCTTTTTTCCCCCTAGAGCTGCTTTTATATTTTAGTTTTTAAAGATGTTCAAGAATTATAATATGATATACCTACATAGGAATAAATAACATCCAGTTAAAGAAAGTAATGACAGGTCCTAAAAACAAATGCTTGGCTTGATGCTGGTTTCACTTGGGATAGCAGAAAGAATGGAAGAATAAATTTTTAAAAGATAAATAGTGTAAAAAGAAAAATTATAGTAATACACATGGATTTTCTTTTCTAAAAGGGGATACTTCATAAGAGGCGAAAAATGTTAAAGAATATTAAAACTTCAAAGGAAACAAAGAGATTAGGTATGTAAGAAAAGTTAGTAGAGATATTTTTCACTTTCTGCTACCTTATTTTTTACAAAAATATTGATGTAAATGAATGAAAACCTTTAGTTTCTCCTCTTCCAACATGCATTTAATTAGTGTTTAACAAGTTTGAGGCATATTTTGATGTAGAGTATCTAGGACATCATGAGGATTAGATGTGGAGGATGAAAAGAGAAGAATATACTACAGTTTTCTGACTTGGCCAGCTAGGTAAATGGTAGTGCCTTTTACTAAGATGAAGACAATACATTTTGGGTATGAATTCATAATTCACGTGACTATCTTCTTGAGAATTAAATGAACTTATCTGCATATGATTCGTGTTTAAATAAATGAATCAGTAGATACACCCAAGACAAGTTACATAAGAAGCAAAGATAAACAAAGCCTCAAGACTAAGAATGCGTGAATTTAGAAATCAGAAATTAGAAAAAGTATTCCAGCTCTCCATTAAGAAATCAAGGAGTCCCAGAACTAAGAGAAGAAAGTATTTCAATAGCAAGGGAGTATGTACGATTATGGTACGTAAGTGCCTGGTAAGAACTGGAGTCCTGGAGACCATAAAACTTCCATAAGAACAGTGCCAGGAAGGTGGGGGGTCAGGAATGTGCTCAAAGATTCAGACAAAAGAATGGTGGTTGTGAGAGGGGAACGTAGTTCAAATATGTGGTAATGGAAGAAAATTAGACTTCAGGTGGTGAGCATGCAGATGACGAATTATAATGCTGCACACCTGAAATTTAATCAATATTACCCCAATAAAGATGTAGTAAACTGGAAACGTTGGAACATGGACCAACATTTGTGTCAAGGGAGCACATACAAACCAGTAGAACACCAGTTTGTAAGCTAAGATTCTACTCTAGGAGCGAAAATGTGTAATTTAAGGTGTTTAAAGTCTTTCAGTCCACAGTACCAATGGAGAAACTTACATTTGAGAAGGAAAGCCACTTGTAATTCATTGAAAAAGAGACGACAGCTGTAGTTTTAAGTTTTGGTTATGGAAAAATAACAGAATTAGGTTGTGAAGACTTTTGAATTGCCTGGGAAATAAAAGACAATGGAGAATTTTCACATGACTATAGGAGAGGAAGTTTGCAATTTGTGAATTTCGGAAAGAAATTAAAGCTTGCTTAAGATATAGGTTTACTATTTTCTGCTGGTGATCCATGATATTATTATATGAGAATAGGGTAATTGAATGGAATGGAGCAAAGCATCACAAGAGATCAAGGATCTTAGGGGCCAGTGGGCAAATCACATAAAAGGTGAAGTCACCAAGAACAGGAGGGTTAGTTATGAGTAGGTACTAAAACTTGCCAGTATAATACTGGAAGAAACCAAATAGTCTGTGGATGATGCTAACAAAAATTGCAGAGGGCATGGAAAAGCAGAATGTCCTTGACTTAACTGAGCGAAGAGAATTTATAAATGGAAGGTGCAAGTGGTTTGCAGATAGCACTGGATTGTGAGAACACTAACCCCATCTTGTGATTCTGATGTCCCTGGCATGAGGCTAAAGAAACATTTTACTGAAAAAGAAAAGATTACTTTCTTCAATTAAGGTAGTGGAAATATTCTAGAAGAGGATAAGGATAGAATAAAGTGATTTAGTCAAATACAGAACTTCCCTGGGGCTTAGTGGTATGAAGTTGGGAGGAAGGGAAAAGGGATTGGAATGAAATGATAAGAGATATTTAGAATGAAATATAGGAAATACCTAACACCCAGGAAATCTAGACTCCTGGTGGAATTAAGAAGTAAACATTATTAATACAGTGAATATTAATGGAGTAATTTTGATGGGCAATTATCAAGATATAGTAAACAAAACAGTAGTCCTTGCTCTAACGGAGCTGACACTGTAGTGGACAGTGGCACAATGTAAGTAAGTAATTATGTGTTCAGAGTATTCTGGACAAAAGGAGAGCAAGAGGAGGGATATGGAGAATTAACATAATGGGGGCATCATTGTACGTCCTGTATTCAGAGGAAACTCGTGTTAAAGAGGTATTTGAAAAGAGTACAGTGGGTGTCAGGCTCGTGGGAGCCAGAACGTGGAGGACTCGGGAGCTGTTGTAGTCTCTAGTTTTACTTTCAGTGAGGGGAGAACCCCTGCATGGTTCTGAGCAGAAGGGCATATTCAAGTGGTGTCCTGGCAGCTTTGTTGAGAAGGGACTATACTTGGTTAGTGGCAGACTCAGAAATACGATTATTCCATACAGAAGTTGATGACTTGGACTGGGAATGATAGTGGAATATTTAGTGAGAAAAGGTTAGTTTCTGGATGTTGATCTGTCATTAAAATATATCCTTTGGTATTGTACTGCAAGTGAGGCAGAAAAAAAGAAAAATCAAGGAGACCTCCACATGTATGTGTGTGTGCTGTTCCTGTTAGACGGAAAATGGAATTCTATACTGACGTGGAAAAGGCCAAGAACAGCAGGTTTGTGGGTTGAGAATATGAGTTTGGTTTAGGACATACTAGTGAAATGGTCTAGTAGCCTGTTAAGTAGATAAGTATAGTTATAATTGGATAGTAAATAGCATAGAATGGTATTTATATCCATGAGACTGGGCCATCATATGGACAGCTTCTCCGGCCAATGAGAAGGATTCAAAACCTAAAGCCTGGAAGACGCCCGATTTCGGAGATGAGGAAATGGAAAAGGAGAACTGTGGTGTAAAAATGCTATCTATTCCTTTCCATCATTCCTTCTATTACTTTTCCTTATATTCTGGGCTCATTTGTAGTTAAAAGTACACTGTAAGGAGTTACTAAGACTCTAGTAATTACCAGCTCATTTATTATGGTTTGTATTTAATATCTCTCTTTAAGCATTTCTCTAGTATGTTTTTTATACTTTATTTTGATATTCAATATGATTTTATATTCATTTTAGGTGTACAGCATGGAGGTTAGACATTTACGTAATTTAAGAACTGACCCCCCGAGGACTGTGCATACTTACTACCATATTATTGACTATATTCTCTAGGCTTCACTTTCTATGCCCCATGACTATTTTGGAAACTACCAATTTGTACTTTTTAATTCCTTCACCTTTTCCACCCTGCCCCCCAACCTCTAGTATGTATTAATAAAGATTAAAAAAAAAACTCAGCTCTTTGCATTATTTAACCAGACTTTGTCATAGCTTTTCCAAGTAATTGTTGCAGTTGTAATAAATGCAATTAATTTTGCATGTAGTATAAACTTGAGATTGGAGGACAAGACTTGAAGGATAAATTTAAGATAGTGCCATTGCATACCTTTTAAATAATAAAATGGAAAATACTTTGCATTTACAAAGGAGAATTGTTCTAACTCAGTAGTTTTAGAGGAGAGAAAAATACACAATCAACCAAAAATATAAAACAGTTGATTGAGCACATACTTTGAATTGCTGTTTCCAAAGCACCATTAAGCTAGAAGACACCGAATTTGAAATAGGAGAGAAACCCATTCCTGTAATTTTGTATCTTTATCTTTGATTTTCCTGTTGTCTTTTCTTGAGGGCTAACAGAGATTGAAGCTAATTTTGAAAACAAAAATATTCTGACTTGCTCATTCATTATTGTTCCAAACTCACAAGGGAACATCTGATAAACTCTAGTAAAATTTTGCTAGCTGAGAGCTAAATACATCCCACATATTAATGAAAACCTATAATAATAATGTAAGTCTGAGAATCTGGTTATTAGAAATAATAATGTCTCAGGAGAATTAAGAGGCCTTTGGCTATGTTGGAGAGTTAGAATATGTCAAGGCAATGATGCTGCCTGGCTACTGGAATGATAATACACTCTTATTTTAAAGTATTTCTTGATAGAGGAACATGAACTATATATTTAAATTATTGCTTAAATTTTTTTTGAAAAATATCAGCATGTTCCTCTAACCATGGATGGTAATGATGTATAAAATAACCAACTTAAATTTAGACACAGTTTTATTAATGAATTTAATTTTACTAGTTATAATTTCCTAGATCATAAACTGATCATGTGTTTATATATCATAAATATGTATACAAGGTCAGAACTATTCACAAACTTATCCTAGCAAAAGTGCTACGTACCTCACTGCTGAATATCCCTACGGTCACCTACAAAGCACTCCCCTTGGGAAACTGCTCTGACACCAGCACCTAGCCCACCCTTCAAAGCAATTTTGGAACACTTTTTCTGGAATGGCCATCAGAGCTGTCATCGTCTCCAAAATCTGACAATAAAGTTCACAAACTCGCCACTGTGCACTTACCTTGGCAGCGCTGTACAAACAACTTCGTAAGGGGTCATAACCTTGCCCAGGTTACAATGACAGCTCTGAGGGCCATTCCAGAAAGAGTTCGAAAATTGCTTTGAAGGGTGGACTAGGCACTGGCATCGGTGCACAGCTTCCCAAGGGGAGTGCTTGGAAGGCGACCGTAGTGATACTCAGCAGTGAGGTACGTAGCACTTTTTCTAGGATGAGTTTGTGAAATTATTTTTCCAGCTTTCGTATAATGTAACCGCCGAGGTCTTCATTTACACTTCTTATGTGTGCTACTGCTTGGACCTATGTATATGCTATAAAGGTATTAAGTTTGTAAATAGAAGAACTTAAAAACTTTCCATCCTGTGTCTAGACTTTGAATTGTGTAAATTATTTTATTTTTGGAGATTTTATTTTCTCATCTGTAAATTAAGATTAGTAGTTAAGGTAGTTTCTACATGTTGAACATAGCTGTTATAAGGATAATAAGGATAAAATTTGATCTTTAAAGCAGTATTCAAATTATATATGTAATATACATATTAAAACAATACATAATATATTCTAGACCTTATTCTGAATTAAAATATCACAATAATTTGATTAGCTTCAAGAACACAAAATTATTCAAACTATTAATGACTGAGCATTAGTATGTGTAGCATTCTAGGTATTGAGAATTCAGTAGAAAAAAATTTCTGACATTTACACTTACATTCTAATGACATGGGACAAATAATGAGCAATACACAGTATATTGGAAAATGATAATCATGCCAAGGAAGCATTTTTAAAAGAGAAGTTAAAATTCCTTGAGGGTTACAATTTCAGGTAAGATGGTCAGCATCACTAGGAAGATAACATTTGAAATATGACTTAAAGAATAAAACCTCAATGCAAAAGTCTGATGTTATAAAAGGAAGCCTCAAGGGAAAATTAAAAATAATATATTTTGAACTGAACAAAAATGAAAGTATAACATATACAGATTTTGGAGATGAAGCTAAAGGAGTTCTAAAAGGTAAATGTATAACATTGAATGGTTATATTTTAAAAGTAGAAAATTCTCAAATCACTAACCTAAGCTTTTATTTTAAGAAACTATGGGAAGAACAACAAATTGAACACAAAACAAACATACTAAAAATGATTTATATAAAAAGAAATCAACAAAATTGAAAACCTAATACAATAAGGAATAATCAATAAAAGCAAAACCTGTTTTTTAAGATCAATAAAATTGAGGTTCCCAATTAGACCAAGAAAAATAAATGAGAGAAGATGAAAATTAAAATGATCAGAAGTGAATTAGGGAACATCATGACTTACATTAGAGATGGTAAAAAGAATAAAAGTAAATACCACAAAAACTCTGTACTCGTAAATTTGGCAAATTAGATGAAATGAAGCAATTCCTTGAAAAACACCAACTATTAACACTCACTGAAGAAGAAATAGATATCCTGAACAATCTATTGAAAATTTAAACATGTGGTTCAAAATAGAGAAAAACGGAAAGCTTTTCCTTAAGATCGGGAACAAAACAAGGATGCCCAGCCTAGGCACATAGTATTGGACATCCTCGTGAGAGGAATTAGGCAAGAAAAAGAAATAAAGGCATCAACATTGGAAAGGAAGAAGTAAAACGATCATTATTTGTAGATGGCATATTTTATATATATTAATAAAAAACCCTAAAGACCCAACCCAAATCTATTAAAATAAATACAGCAAATGTTCAGGGTAAAAAACCAATATACAAATTGGTTGCATTGTTAAACAGTAATATCAAACTCTCAGAAATAAAGAAGACTATGTCCTTTACAATCACAACAAAAAGAATAAACTATGTATGAATAAATTTAACAAAGGAGGTGAAAGACATGTAGAGCAAAAACTACAAAATTGTTGAAAGAAATGGAAAGAAATTCTGTGCTAATGGGCGGAAAGAATAAACATTGTAAAATATCCATGTTACCTGAAGCAATCTACAGATTCAATGCCATTCCTACCACAATCGCCAATGACATTTTTCATAGAACTTTAACAAAATATCCTAAAATTTGTATGGAACAAAACACACACAATTGGGCAAAGCAGTCCTGAGAGAGATGAACAAAGCTGGAGGCATCATACTTCCTGATTTCAAACGGTATTACAAAGCTTTGTAATCAAAGCTTGCAATAAATCGGTATGGTATTGACAAAAAAAGACACACAGATTAGTAGAACAAGATTGAGAGCACAGACATAAATCCATATACGTGTGTGTGTGTGTGTGTGTGTGTGTGTGTATATATATATATATATATATATATATATATATATATATTCTCCATATATATATTCTCCATATATCCATGTATATATACATGTATGTTGGGGAAAATGGAGAACCACATGCAAAGGAATGAAACGAGACCATTGTCTTATACCACATACAAAAATTAACTTGAAACAGATGAAAACTTGAATGTAAAACCTGCAACCGTAAAATACTTAGGAGAAAACCTGGGTGCTAAGTTTCTGAGTATCTCTCTCAGTGATGCTTTCTGTGCATTTCACTCTGGTAGCCAAGTAAACAAAAACAAAAACAAGTGAGACTACATCAAACTAAAAAGCTTTTACACAGCAAAGAAAACCATCAATAAAACAAAAAGACTACAAACCAAATGGGGCACTGTACTTTCACATGATACTTTCAAAGAGATGTTAATTCCAAAATATTTAAAGAAATCATATAACTCAACAACAAATAAACAAGCAATCTGATTTTAAAAAGGGCAGAGGATCGGAACAAACATTTTTGTAAAGAGGACATACAGTAGGCAGCAAGCACATGAAGGATGTTCATCATCATTAATTTTTAGGAAAATGCAAATCAAAACAATGAGACAGCTTTCCACCTGTTACTAATAGAACGGCTATGAGAGGATGTGGAGAAATCAGAACCCTTATACACTGTTGGTAGAATTGTAAATTGGTACAGCTGCTCTGAGAAACAGTATGGAGAGTGAGACTAACATGATTTAGCAATTCTTCTCCTGAGTATTTATCTTAAGAATGTGAAAACACTGTCTTGAAAAGATCTATGTACCCCATGTTCATTGCAGCAATTTTGGGGGGGGGTGAGGAACGTCTCTACAGATTTTTATCTTTGTTGTGGTGACACTGTTTAGTAAACTTACATATGTTTCAAGTGTACAATTATATAATACGTCACTTACATATTACACTGTGTGCTCACCATCTGGAGCCAGCTCCTTCCATCATGCATTTGATGCCCCCACCTCCACCACTGCCCTCCCGCCCTCAGTTAACCACTGACCTATTGTCTGTGGCCATGAATTTTTGTTTCTTTGTATGTTTGTCTCATTCCTTTGTTGCTTTCAGCAATTTTTACAATAGACAAGACAGAGAAATAAAAAGTGTCTACACACAATGGAATGTTACTCAATAAAAAAGGTGAAATATTGCCATTTGCAAATGCATAAATAGACCTAGAGGACATTATGCTAAGTAAAATATGTTAGAAGAAAAGGGACAAAAGCCGTATGATTTCACTCATAAGTGAAATATAAAACAAAAAAGAAACATGAAAAGAACAGATGGGTGGTGGGAGAGTGAATTGGATAAAGAGGGTCTAATGTATGGTGACTGATGGAACTTAGACTCGGTGAGCATGCTATAGTGTATACAGATAGAGTTACAACTTTGTACGCCTGAAATTTCATAATGTTATTAACCAATGTAACCTCAATGAAAAAAAAACATGAAATAAATGTTAGTGTGAATGTGGAGAAAAAGGAACTCTAATGCACTTTTGGTGGGCTTGTAAATTGGTACAGCTACTATAAAAAAAGTGTGGAGGGTCCTCAAAAAATTGATAATACAACTACTATATGATCAAACAATTCCACTTATGGAATATATCTAAAGGAAACAAAAATACTAACTCAAAAAGATAATCTGCACCCCCATGTTTATAGCAACATTATTTACAACAGCCAAGACATGGAAACAACTAAGTGTCCATCCATAGAAGAATGGGTATAGGAAATGTGGTATGTACACACATACATACACAGGATTATTCAACCATAAATAAGAAGGAAACTTACTATTTTTGACTATACAGATGGACTTTGAAGGTATTATGCTAAGTGAAATGAGTCAGATAGAATAATACAAATACTGTGGAATCTTCAAAAAATTAATAGAAACAAGAGATCAGACTTGTGGTTACCTGAGACAGATGGTAGGGGAAGGAAGAGTTGGAGGAAGGTGATCAAAATGTACAAACTTTCAGTTAAAAGATAAATAAATACTAGGGATACAATGTACAACATGATTATAATTAACACTATGATATTTGGAAGGTATCCCTCATAGATGAGGGGGGACTACTAAGAACCCCAATGAATGTTTGAACTGTGGAAAATACCAAATCCTATGTATACTGTTTTGTCCTATACACACGAATGATAAAGTTTACTTTATAAATTAAGCACAATAGGAGATGAACAACAAATAATAAATGGAACAATTACAATAATATACTGTGATAAAAATGATGTGAATGTGGTCTCTCTCAGCAAACTAGTTCAAATTTCTTTTTCCTTCTGCATAATTTCACAGATAGGTTCTTTTTAACATAGATCTTAGTGATGTTAGCATGTATTTTTATTCTTATTAAATTGAGGATTTTCACCTTTGTACTTAAAGGAAGCACTTGATAGCTTCTCTTTGCATATTTGAACTGCCAGCATCCCGGCCCCTGTGCTTTGGTACCATTAAGAAAAATATGGGTTACTTGAACACAAGCACTGGGGTGCCACAGCATTCCTTCTGCTAACAGACAGCTACTGTGTGTACAGCGTGGACATGCTGGGCAAAGGGATGACATGCTGGACACCGGGATGGAGTTAGATGGTGTGAGATTTGACCATGGGTAACTGAAACCACGAAAAGCAAAGCCACGGAAGAGTGAGAACTACTGTTATTAAGAGACTAAATTCTAAGAGTTCTCATCACAGGAGAAAACCCTTGTTTCTCTCATTTTTTCTCTTCATTGTATCCATATGAAATGACGAATGTTAGCTGAGCCTATTGCCGTAAACATTTCCCAACCCAGTGGCTCTTGAGCAGCGTGGGTTTGAACTGCATGGGTCCACTTTATGAAGGGTTTTTTCAATGAATGTACATATATAGTTGACCCTCTGTATCCTGGGTTTTGCATCCACAGATTCAACTGTGGATCACAAACAGTATTTTTGACCTGAGGCTGGGCATCTGTGGATGCAGAGGGCCGACTATGCACTGCTTAATGCTCCTTTACATAAGGGACTTGAGCGTATGTGAATTTGGTATCTGCAGGTGGTCCTGGAACCAATCCTGGGCAGAAACCAAAGGATGACAAGTTTTGGGAGAGACAAAGGTTATGTGCGTCTTTTTGAACATACAGCGGTTTGTTACCCCTAACCCTTGTGTTTTTAAAAGTGTCAACTGTGCATGTAGATCAAACCATCTTGATGTATGCCTTAGCACTTATACAGACATAGTTCAAATATTTCTCAATAAAACTGCAAAAATAAAAATAGGTATTTTGGAGAAGAAACATGATAGGTCAATAATCATTTACATGGATCCTTTGCACTGGATATATTAAAACCACAGTTTAAATCATTTTGTTTGTCACATGGCAAAGAATTAAAGATGGCCTTCAAGAGCTCAGAGCTGTCTCCATCAAGAAAACGGTACTTTAAGCATGCAACCACAAAGCAATGAATTCTACTAATAACCTGGAGGGTCTGGGAAGCCTGTTGTCCCCCATTTGAGCCATTACTGTGACTGCAGCCCAATTGAGACCCTGAAACAAAGGAACTAGTGAAACTCTCCGCCACCACGTCTGACCTACAGACTGTGAGACGATAAATGTGGTTGGAGTAAGCCACTAAATTTGTGGTCATTTGGTATGCATAAATAGAAAACTAACATAATTTCAGTTCCCTGTGTCCTCAAATGTAAAACGGAGATTACAATAGTATTTAGCTCACAGTAGTGTTTTGAAAATTAAATATATATTCATTTGTATTATATTATAAAATTGTTATTTTTTATTTTTTCATATGTGAATTTAATTTCCTCTATGAGTCTTCATTCCTTTGGGTGTTAGGAATGTAAATCCACTTAACTCTCCATTTTTCTCTGGGATATTAGTTTTGCATCTAATTTCTAGGGCAGATGGAATCACAAACACCTTGGGCTTGCAAGAGGTTATCTCGGTTATGGTCAATGCATCAAACGTACACTTTCCCATTGAATAAAATCGGTGTGTTGCAATAGCATCTTTTGAAAAATTGATTTGAAAATTAACTTTCTTTCTGAACAAATGTAACCTGCTGTTTTCTTTTTCAATCCTCTCAGCAATAATGTTACTTTATCTGTTTTTGCTAGGTAAGTGCAGTTCTGAATGATGTCTATGTAGTTTTGAACTGGACTTTTATAGAGATAAATTTTAAAAATTTCATCCCAGAAAGCACCATTTTACACTTTCTCAGAAAAAAATCAAATGGTTTACTAGAAAGTTCACTGTGTTTTGTTAGAAAATTGCACAAAGTGCTGATCCTTTATTCCACTACTGGATAAAGCTTCTCAGTAATCAATGCACTAGAGACTGCCAGTCCAATAAAATCCATCTATCAGATACACACACTTCTTTTGCCTTTCCTTCTTTAATAGACGTGTCTCTCTACTTTAAATTACCCCAGCACATGCTGATTCACACTATCTATTCTTACTGATGTCTTGATTTCTTTTAATTTAGAAAGTTATTCTTACAGTATATGCCATACTAATAGTTCACAGTTATTGATTTACTTTTATAAATTCAGCATGTAATTCAACAGTTAATGAAAAATATGCTTATCCTTATATTTAAAATGTACCAAATATATGTAAACACAATTGTATTTACTTACTGTTGTTTTCTCTGAAACTTCTTGTTAGTTGATGTACGACAGAAACCACCCGTGTTCTTCACAGCGGTCTTGCAGGACCCTACTCGTGGGTCCTCAGACATGGTTTGTGTATGTGGCAGGCTAGTATATTGCGACCATTTCTGCCTCTTTATATACATAAAACAGAAAGAATAAAAAAATATTTTCTGATATTCCCTTCACTTATCACCCATTAAAACACCCTAACGAAGCCCAGGATTTTCTAAGGTACAGGGTTTTCTTACTGCCAGAGGAATTATGCCTTGGAATTTCCAGAACTTATTTAAAAACAATCTTCAGCCAGCTGATGAGTGAGTGGCACATCATCTTCAAAAGCACCAAGAAAAGTTCTGATCTTGTCATAAAGCTGCTGCTCTGAAGGTCAGAGCTCTGCCCTAAAATGTGTCAGAGGTTGGCAGAAAACAAAGGACAAAGCCAACGGTTTCTTGTAGCGAAAACAGCAATACAGTAATGGTCATCACCATGTACTAAGTGAGGTCCCCAATTCCAGGGACAATAGAAATCCCCTGGAATCCTGTCCTATCCAATATAAATGGTCAAGGAGTCCCAAGATCGACTTAAGCCAGATGTCTCAGTAACTACATGAGGTGGTGGGTGCTCATATTAGATTTAACATCACTTAGAAATCTTAAAACATGGTTCCATGACTTGCATATGAGTTCAATGAAGCATGTTCTTATCTGCCTATATGTCAGATACCAGGAAAAAAAAAACCAGTGGAGAAATAAAGGTTTAGAGAAGGCAGCTAGAAAATTTAAAAAGTGGAGGGAGCACTTGTCCAGTACTAGAACCCATTAATAATGATTAGAATATTCAGTTCTTTTTATGAACCAAGTATTCTTGATTCTATAAAAGTTTTAAAATAATGTCATACAGAGATATGAGAGACCAGTGAGACAAAATTACAATTGATTCTTTATGTGGTTACGTAATTTACAAAACAATTCTCCTAAGAGCTTTGTCAGACTTAACCCTAACAAAATTCCAGGGTTACATAAGATACATGGCTCATATAGATAAATCTTTATTCCTCAACATGCATGAAACACTACTTCTTTTAGAAGGCAAGTGAGTATTTACTAATGAAACTGTTTTAAATTTCTTATGTAGACACCTCAGTGGTTTTAATGACTGAAGACATATTTGATTCAGGAATATACTATGATTTTCAAAGATAACCTATTCTCCACATTCAACTAGGCATAAAGATAATTTTAAAAGTCGTGTGGTTACTTTCTACCCAAAATATATATTGCATTTTTGGCAACTGCAACTTAAATTGTAATCTTGTTAGATCACAGTAAAATGGTAACTACATTGTTACTTATTATATGTAAGTATTTATGACCTTAAATAAAATATATGAACTGAAAAATTAACATGAAAGGTGAATTTGTTTTTCAAATACATTATTTTTATAATCTGAAGAGTTCTGCCTTTTTCCTCCTCAGGAAGTTATCCTCCAGATATCTTTCTTTGACTGAGAAATGGATACAATGCTAATAATGCTCCACATGCTGATGGTCTAGAAAACCATACAAAAATGCTAGGAGTAGGAAAAGAAACTCAAGCCATCAGGAAAACTCATCAAATATTTTAACATTAAGTTTTAAAGTACAAGAGAATAAGTAAAAGAAATTCTGTTAAAGTATAGTTAACCTACTAACTACATTTTGTGGAAATGCCTTCACATTTTGAACTGTAAGGAAGTGTCTTCCCGCACATTTCGAGCTATTTGAGGATAACAAATTTTCAAGGATTCTTTAGAATCTTGATACTTTCGGAAGCAAATAAATAAGGACAATTGTAATTTTTGTGTTAAAAACCTGAAACTGACTGGATTTAAACTCTCCTAAGAAATTAAAACAGGACTTAAAAATTATGCAAAAAATTAACAAAGATAATATGGGGTTTCCTTTCTCTAGTAAAGCCAGCCTAGGTTATTAAAGTCAATTAATCAACTATAAATTAAAATATAAACATGCCAGTAAAAATGAATAAAACATAAAAACAGCATGTCAAAGGGACAAGAAATGAACATCTAGACATGTCTGACTGAAATCATGGAAAAATCAAAAAGGAAAATGTGACAGCAGATAAAAATAATTAAACTTCAAATATCTGACATCTGACAGCCAGAAGATAATAAAGTATCTTCAATCTGCTGAAAAAAAGAAATATTTGCCTCCATAGAATTTTATAACGAGTCACACTCTGTCAAGTTTGGAGGAAAAATGGCAGAGAGAGAAACAAAAACTATGAGGGTTCACTAACAGGAGACCCACTGAAGGGAATTCTAGAGCTTGTATTTTAGGTAGCAGAAAATAATGCCAGTGCAAGGTGTGCCCATAAAGTAATGAAGAGCAAAAAGCTGAAAAAGTAAACAAAGATGACTAAAAACATTACTGGGTGTGTAAACTATTGATAGTGATTCTGATAACGTACACTTACTCTCTTCTCACAGAGCCGAGAAAAAGGGAGTAGGATAAAGATTTTAAACGATGTGGTGGAAAAACGTTACTCAAGAGTGGCCCTCTATTTTTCTTTTATTGTTTTTCTAATTTTTCTTTGAATATGTAGTACTTGTATAATAAGACACAAATTATAAAACTGATTAAGTATAGAGATTATTTTCACCATTAAGAATTGCGTGTAGTCTTCAAATTTAATGACTGTCTCTAATAAAGTGCTGTATTTTTCACAGCTTCAGATTATTTTGGTACTGATACGCATCAAAACAAGTAATCAACATGCAGAACTTCAGATTCGTCATTGCCATTAAAGTACTTGATGAAGTTCACCAAAGAACGCAGAAGTACACATTTAATAAATGACAGATGTCATTCACTTTAAGATGTTATAAAAAATTCAATTTGTTGCTTTAAATTATATAATAATTAGTTTAAATGTAAGTGTACGTAGTATTTTAAAAACCAAACAGGCTCCTTGTAGCGTATTTAAGCATTTCTCACAAAGCAGGCAGACTTTAAAAGGGTGGGGGCTAAAGGAGCATATGAATCCAAGAAAGGTTTTTTCTTCACTACTTCAGTAAAAATTACTCATTTCTGAAAGACTAAGCAATTCTCTTAATCTTTAAATACAGGACTTACATGATTAACAGACATCTCATGATTGAATCAGAAATATTAACATCAGCAACATGTTCCAAATATCTGTCACGGAATGAATTTACTAATGTCACTTCATTACTATTTATGAACTTTGAATAGTAATGCTTGCTTGCACATACAATTTCTAATGTTTCATGATGATGGATTAAAATATTTATTAAAACAGCATTCATATCATGTTTCTCCTCCCTATTGCATTTAATTGACTGATATATTAAATTCCCAGACTCTTACTCCCTAGAATCTTATCAAAAGAGTTTTAAAATTGAGTTTTTGTGTTTAAACGTACTGTAAAAATTCACAAACACCAGTATGGTGAAAAGATATATGGCAGAGAGAAGAAATGATTTTGAGCTGACAGGGCAGTATAAATAAAGGCCAAAGGCAAGAGAAATCTGTATAAGACGACACAAATTACAAAACTGATTAAATATAGAGATTATTTTCACCATTAAGAATTGCGTGTAGTCTTCAAATTTAATGAATGTCTCTAATAAAGTGCTACTGTTATTTTTCACAGCTTCAGATTATTTTGGTACTGATACGCATCAAAACAAGTAATCAACGTGGCAAACTTCAGATTCGTCATTGCCGTTGGAATAAAGCGGACAAGGGTGAGCTGGGACTGTGTGGGAGTAGGTCAATTCCGTACTGCAGCTACGACATTATGGACTTAAAAGTACCTTATAGGGGAGATGTCAACTTGTCTCTGGAGTTAGGAATTCTGAGTCTACTGGAATAGATTTATAGTAGGAAAAAGCACAAGGCTATGAGCAAACCTTGAGGAATGCCTGCAGTTGGACATAGTAATAAAATATTTCAATAAAGAAGACCAGGTAGAGACTGAAGAAAGAACAAAGTAACATTGATATATAATCAAGCACCGGCCAAATAAAAATTATATTTAAATAAAACATGTTAAATTTTGGCCTTAATTGTTTCCTTTTTGAAATACGGCATCTGACTAAGTACTGCAATGACAGATGGATTAGCTTGCTATATACTTTACCTTTCTAGTTTTGTTTTACAAAATTTCCTGGATATAAATTTAGTATTTTCCAGTATATCTACAATTTCAGGCTACCTAAATGACACAAATAATCAGATTATTCCTGATATAATTTCTGTTATAACATAGTATACTCTCCTCCTGCTAAGTATTTTATATAAATTACTGCAATATTAATGTTAAATGTCATTTGAATGTGTTTGGACTCCAGCACAGAATTATATTACTTACTTTATTAGCTCAATTACCACCAACTATGCTATATTATTAGATAAATTTTTGAGCCTGAGATGTTTGGGGTTCTGGTAGTACTTTAAGCATCCCTTTGGCTTGCCATTTACTATCTAGTTCCATAACTGTTACGTATCTGTGATCTTTATTAAAAATTAAGCTAATTTAATCAGCAGTGATTAAGACAACTGTTAGATTCAAATGAGGAATTTATTAGTAAGTACTGAAGTCAAATTACCATGTAATTTGTAAGTTTTCTTTCATCAAAAAGAATATATTCAAGCCATCCCCTTTCAATGGGATTATTTATGTTAATACAGATTTTTAAATAATTTATGGCCTTTCCCTTTTTATGATATATTTAGAATAAGCAATCACTCTTCTACTCTCATTGTATATAGGCTTTATAATTTTAGATAAGTGTTACTATTCAGTGTTCCTATCACTACCAGCAGCAGGAAGTGATTCACATCTTCCGCACTCACCAAATGTATATAGTGTACATATGTAATGGTATGCTTTAATGATATCATAGTAAGAAAGTTTAAATATCTAATCTTACCTAAGTTATTTTTATAATGATAGCTTCTGGATGACTATAAAAAGAAACAGACTTTGTTCTTGAAGTGTATTTAACAATTTAGCAGATAAATTATTATAACTATATGGTTTTTATCTCATATTTCAACGTGTGGGAAGGAAATCACGGTATTTTTTTTTTTATTACTTGAGCCAATTTGATATTCTAACTTTCAGAAACATACACATGGGAGTATATATGACTAGTACAAATTACATAAATATATCATCAGAATTTTAATGCTTCATATGGGCCTTTGAATTACAACTTACTTATATACTTGTCTGATATTTTGATGCTTATTTTTGTGATCATTAAATGATGCAAGCTCATTGAAATTGATTTAAAGAAAAATATTGCAGAGGGTTCCTTGGTGGTATAGTGGCTGGGCTTTGGTGCTCTCAATGCCGTAGCCTGGGTTCGATTCCCAGCCCCCCCCAAAAAAGGAAAAAATTGCAAACTAAAATTTAAAAACTACCTGCATTCTAATTAGTCAGGAAAAGCTATTGTTAATATTTTGTGCAATTTCATTGAGATCCTTTGGTCTATATATTAATACATAATGTAGTTTATATGAACATGCCACAGTTTGTAGATTGCCAAACTGAATTATTTTTTATTTGTTGTGGTTTATTTGTTTCCCCTGCTTCTATCTATGTCTTCAGTCATGCTCTGCTGTCGTTCTTCTCACTGACTATTATAACCTTGGGTTAAAGCTATGATTTGTTTTTTTAGCACTTTTCAGGTAAAAGCATTTTTCTATCCTGTTCTGTGTAATTTGTAATTTCAATTCATATCTCATTTCATTTCATTTTCCTCCCTCACCCTGGGTAGAATATGATGAAGCACTAATTTCACTCATTTTATTTTTACTTTTCTGGATCCTTTTATAATTTATTACAGTTTGGGAAACACAAAGTGGGAACATGGGAAAAGATCCTATAACATATCATGCATACAACCTAAAGTTAAGAGCAGGTAAAAACTGAGAGACAATATTGAAATTAACATGTCACAGACAATTATTAAAATAGAGAAAGGAGAGCAGAAAATTTATATAGGAAGATGAGCAAAAGATAAAGACAAATTTTAAAGAGAACGATATACATGTATCTATCATACATTTTAAAAAAGGGAAAAAGAAAAATTGTTGCTATATGCAGATAACATGATAGTATATATAAAAATCCCAAAGACTCCACCAAAAAAATATTAGAACAAACAAATTCATTTGCAGTGTATAAAAATCAATATACAAAAATCTGTTGTGTATTGGTACACTGGTAACATAGTATCAGAAATAAATTTTAAAAATCCCATTTACAGTTTTATTATCAAATATAAAATATCTAGAAATAAATTTAAGCAAAAAAATGAAAGAGCTGTACACTGAAAAATGTAACACAATGACAGAAATTGAACATGACACTAATAAGTGAAAAGATAATCTGTGCTCGGATTGGAAGATTTAACATTGTTAAAATGTCCATACTACCCAAAGCAATCTATATATTCAATGAGATCCCTATCAAAATTTCAATTATAGTTTTCACAGAAATATAAAATTTATATAGAACCATGAAAGACCCTGAATATTCAAAGCAGTCTTGACAAAGAAGAACAGTCTGGAAGAATCATGTTTCCTTATTTCAAACTATATTGCAAAGTTATAGCAATCAAAACAGTATGGTACTGTGAGAAAAACACAGATCAATGGAACAGAATAGAGAGCCCAGAAATAAACCCATCTGTTTGGTATTTGTGACTAAGGAGCCAATGGGAAAAGGACAGTCTCTTCAATAAATGGCAATGAGTAAACTGACAGTACATAAAAGTAAAACCTGGATCACTATCTTACACATAACAAAGATGAACTCAAAGTAGATTAAAAATTTAAACATAAGATCTGAAATCATAAAACTCCTAGAAGAAAACATAAGCAGTAAGCTCCTTGACATCAGTCTTGGTGATAATTTTTTTGTATTTGACACCAAAAGAAAATGTAACAAAAGTAAAAACAAATGGAATGACATCTAACTTTAAAAAGTTCTGAACAGCAAGGAAAAGTATCAACAGAATGAAAATGCAACCTGTAAAATGGGATGTTTGTAACATATCTGATAAGGAGTTAATATCTAAAATACATAAAACACTAATACAACTCAATAGCAAAAGCATACATTCTGATTAAAAAATAGTTAGAGAAACTGAATAGATATTTTTCCAGAGAAGATATACAGAGGGGGAGCAGGTACTTGAAGAGGTGCTCAATATCACCCATCATCAGGTAAATGCAAATCAAAATCACAATGAGATATCACCTCACACCTGTCAGAATGCTGTATTTTGCTGTGTATAATGCACACTTTTTTGCCCCATTTTGAAAGAAAAATAAGGATGCACATTATACATGGGTAATACTAATTCTGCATCTGTATAAATGTTTTCAATTCATTTATTTAAGCTTATGAGTTAGAAGTGTAAGTCTAGAAATCAACAGTGATATCTGTATGCAAAATAATACTCTAGAATAAGGCTATTATAATATGTAAAAAAATAAATGTTACAATTCCTGTATAACACAAAACCAAATACCTAAATATAAACAAATAAAATTTGAATTAAAAAATTAAAAGGAAACATGTTTTTCCCTGAAAGTTTGGGCCAAAAATGTGCCTTATACACAAGAGCCTGTTATACACAGCAAAATACCATGACTATTATAAAAAAGTGTTGGTGAGTTGTGATGCAAAGGGAACCATTGTGCACTGTTAGAAATGCATATTGGTAGAGCCACTATGGACAACTGTATGTTTCTTCAAAACATTAAAAATAAAACTACCATATGATCCAGCAATTCCACTTCTGGTTATTTATCTGAAGGAAATAAAAACTAACTCAAAAATATATACACCCCATGGTTATTACAGCATTTTTTATAACAGCTAAGAGATGGAAGCAACCGTAACGTTCATCAGTGATGGATAAAGGAAATATAATACATAAACACAATGGAATATTATTTAGCCATCCCAGATAAGGAAATCTTGCCATGAGCAACAACATGGATGGCCCTTGAGGGTGTTATGCTAAGTAAAATGAGAAAGACAAAAAGTGTAAGATATCACTTACATGTGAAACTAAAACAAGATACAGAGAACAGATGGGTGGTTGCCAGACGTGGGGAGTCAAGGGTGGTGGTGAATGAAATGGGTGAATCTTGTCAAAAGGTACAAACTTTTGTTATAAAATAAGTCATGGGGATATAATGTATAGCATAGTGATTATGGTTAATAATACTGTACTGCATATTTGAAAACTGCTAAGAGATTAAATATTAAAAGTTATATGGAAAAAAAAAACGTGACTATGGTGAATATATTAACTAGACTTAATTGTGATTATTTTGCAACATAAACAAATGTAAAATCATTTCATGCCGAGCTATTCTCAAGTACACCACTATCACTACAACCACCACAGTCTTATGATTAAGGTATCAAAACTAAGAAAAAAGAAACAATAGGAATCAGATTAAATTATACTTGATAATGATTGAAGAGCAAAAAGAGATTGAATTATACTCAAGTATGTATATTTCTTAAATCTTACTACAATTATTTGATACTGTTCTACAAATAGAGAGCTATCTAGTGTTTCAAGTGTTACCTGAAGAGAAGTATGTTGGTCAGTAAAAGTATAAAATGAATAGAAAAATAAATAAATCTCTGTTATCCACCCCTCCTAGGAAGCCAGGTGTTCAGTCAGGGCAGACCAGGGTCTAAGTGCCACCTAGTGGTACATTACTCAAATTTCAAGACTAGGACTTGAGAATCATTAACATTGTGTTTAGGATTCTCCTTGTAAACTCCCAATTTATTAAATCATGGGAATGACTCTTTTTTTTCTACATCTGGCAATGGAGGACATGTACCCTGAGGCAGTAAGGAGTTTTGAAGTTACCTAGTCCATTCATTCACAGCTAGGTGGGAAGTATTAATTAGGTTTTCTACTTTCCGTATCTTAATGAAATTGTGACATCTTAAAAGTCTTGCTGGCAGAGGAGAGGCTGACCACTGCTAACCAAATCTTGGAGATAGCAAAGGGCTCACTGGAACATGCCTTTCATATGCAAACCAACCAATTCTGAGTCTATTCCCCAAACCCCTCCCCTCTGTCTAACACACCAGCCAGTAGTTCCCCTGCCCTAAATAATCCCAGGTTCTTGCACCAGGGCATTGGCGACCACTCCTGTAGCCCACAGCCTGCCGCAGCTGTGCACACCAGCCAGTTCTGCGCTGTTTGCTCTGCTCTGCTCTGCCTTTCCTTCAGAAACCCCTGATGAAGCCTCTGGCATTCCCCTCATTCTTTCTTTTGTCTTCTGACCAAACTCTGATGCTTCCCCCTGTAGCCGTGTAAATAGCCTGGAATTAGGAGTTTACTTACGTATTTTATATACTCTTAAAAGAATATTCTGCCTGGATTATCCTTTATAAATATAACAAAGAAGTTAAATTCACTGTTTAATGGTAACTTCGCTGAAGTACGTATGTCGTATATTCTCTCTCCCTGTAGAATGAAAATTATATAAGTATACATAGATTTTGTGCATTTGCACCAAGTTTTGAAGGTGTGAGAAAATAAACTCTGTAGAATTCTGCGGGAAGATCACTCTATGCTCAGGAACAGCCAGTGCTGTGGGGCAGGAGGCCAGTAGCAAATCGGACAAGTTGAGCATCACAGAAATGATCTGGTAATTACTCCAAAGAACCCAGTATTTTTCGGACTAGACAAAGGTGATAGATAAACTCACAGTTTTTGTCAGTGGTACTTTTTGAATTATCTGTAGAGTCAGGCTGACTCTAGAGTCTGTGTTCTTGACCACCATCCTCAGTAGTGCAGGTACAAGACATGTTCTCACAAGTAGTACATGTATCTACTTTCCCTGATGTTCGGCTTCTTCAAGTTTGTCTGGAATTTGCTGTATATATTCAAACTGCAAGTAGCTAACATCTCTCCTCGCTGCGCTGTGTGCTGAGAGAGAAGTAGTGTAACAAATTTCTAAGTTTGGAGAAAGAGATACTTTTTCCTCTCTGAACAACAGGAGGCCTACCACTTCACTTATTCACTACCAATGCACAAAGAAAATGACTCGATTTTGGAGACTTTATTAATTATTAATATCTATATGCATTATGCCCTTTATTTTAGAATCTCTATATGCATTCTGTTAAGAAAAGAACTGACCAAGTAGTAAGTAGCCAGCACTGAGTAAACCGATGGTGGCTCATTATAATCCTGCCCCTTGAAACTTTTTAACCCAGATCCAAAGTAACATTAACTTCTGTCAACACATCTGCAACGGCAGCAAAGTTTAGAAAATGGCAAGTATAGTGTCTATTCTGTCCTGTTTTCCAAGTCATTGTCTATAGTATGGTTTTTTCATTTTGAGAACAAATACTTTTTTTTTTCAGAAGAGTATACATTTAGGAATGCATAGTGCATTGTCATATTGTGTAAGATATTTCTTTTCATGGTTAAAATGATTACTTGCATGATTGAAACTTACAAGCTAAAAATTTTCTCTGTAAGTATATAAGATCTGCTCTTTTTCTATAAAATAAGTCACTTACCAAGCTGTTATATTTTTATTCTTAAGGTATTACTCAATTTGGGCACTAAGAAATTCTTGTCCTAAAGAAAATTCCTCTAATATGTATTCCTTTATTTAATTTTAGATCATTAAATCATTTTAATTTTATTTGCTCTATTCTCCCAGCTACTCTTCAATTCTCAATTTTGAACATTCCTACAGGTAGGGTTTTAGGGTAGGTACTATGATCAATACAAGTAAATGTAAGGTAGAGAGATCTGGAAAAAAGATAGAAGCCTCCAGAATCATTCATATAGATGAAAAACTACAGTGTGACACATAATGTAAAAGGTAATTTGCACTTTATGCAAACAGATGTGTGTTAGGAAGAGTTTTATCATGACTGCCCAACGTCTGTAGGCCGACGTACATGTACTGCACAATCTCTTTATTCTGTAAATATGGCAGAGATCTTGAGTTAATATAGATCTCATGGAAATCTAAGTACAGAAAAAAAAATGGCTAAGGAACAGGAAAATCAGGAGGAAAAAGACTTGTCTATTTTGCACAGACTTCCTGTTGTGACTTGTATCTTTTCCGGAGCTGACCAGGAATGTAAGTGCATGTTGTGAAAGAAACAACCAATACAGTACAGATTTTAAAATATAAGCTAGATAGACACATTTATCTTGAAAATGGATTAAAATTGGTAATGCTGTTTGGAAACTTTTTGTCATTTAGTTAAGAAAAAACGTTTATATACGATATAAGCTACTGCGATTAATCAGCAGGTGTTTGCTTCGGGTAGGCATAGCGCTTTCTGAAATGTCTTAGGTATCAATATTAGTTAAACAGGCTTTGTAGGAATCTGGTTGCTGGGGAGAATTTATGAAAATTTTCACTATCCTGTTGTTTTGGTAAGAATTAAGTTTCTTCTCTTTGCTGAAAATAAACTGGGAATATTCTGTGTAATATGGTTCATTTTCAGAGGGGTGAGTAATGCTTAATCTGTCACATGGAAATCACAGATGCCACTAAATTATTCTAACTTTCATGTTTAACTTTGCCTGAAAGGGTTTTAAAAAGTCATATGACTTTCTTAAACCGTTATTTATAAAATGTTATGTGGTGACCCTACTATACATGGTGTATGCATGCATTCATTTATTTAATATATACAAGGGCTGTTCAGAAAAAATCCAGTCACCAATGCTTCTATTTTTCATATTACATGGCTGAATACTTTCTGGACAGCCCCCTTATCGAGCATCTTTTATATAGAAGTTGTTCAAAGCCTGGGGATGACACGATGAACAGGGTAGAAAAATCCTTGCCATCACAAAACAGTCACACTAGTTGACAGTCAGCCAATAGGCAAACAGATAAACACAGTGTGAGCAGTGGCCAGGGTACAGAGAAAGGCACCGAGCTACGACGTC
This sequence comes from Lyroderma lyra, assembly GCA_004026885.1. Classification (NCBI taxonomy): domain Eukaryota; kingdom Metazoa; phylum Chordata; class Mammalia; order Chiroptera; family Megadermatidae; genus Lyroderma; species Lyroderma lyra. Next base: position 121,005 of record PVJL010002118.1, on the reverse strand, counting down.
ATGAGGAGGATGCGAGGGAAAGCAGCTTTTATTATACACGAAGTGGTCAGAAGATGTCAATATGGGGGGGAGGATGGCTGTTGAGCAGAGGCCTACATAAATTAAGAGGTGTAGCTATTGGGAGAATGTTCTGGAGAGATGACACAGTAAGATAGATGTCCCCTCAGTGGCCGGCGTGCTAACCGGAGGCCCAAGACCAGGTACAACAGGCAGAGTAAGAGACACTGCTGAGGTGCAGTCTGGGCACGTGGCATGGTATTTCATCTTTTCCTTGGGGATATTTTGGATGGTTCTGAGCAGGAAAGGGTTTTATTAGCAGTTTTAAACCATCCATCCGTCCACCATGTGGACCACAACTGCAGGAAAGTAGAGGTGGAAGCGGGAAACGGTTAAGGAGGCTCTGTGGTATTGTGGCTAAAACGCGGTGGCTTAGGCTGCAGTGACACAACACCATTGTCTCACATAGGATCTGTGTTGGAGAAGACGACAAGCTGTGCTGATATATTGGATGTGATTGCAAGAAATAGAGTATTCATGGACAATAAGTAGTTTTCTGTCTGAGCAACTGGTTGAATTGTTTGAATGGGAAAGATTAGGAAGCACAAGTTCAGGGTTCGGGAGAGAACAAGGGGTTTGTTTCAGACCTGCTCAGGTTCAGATGTTTATCGTGACGTATAAAACTTAAAATAGAAGTGTTTAATGATGCAAGGTGGAGGAGATCACTTTGAGAGAAAATACCTAACAGAGCAATGATTAAAAAATTTTAAGAATTCTATGTACACCTTTAAAGATTAAATGTCAAATACATAGACTATTACTATAATTATGCAAAATGTATATTTAAAAAGTAGAAGATAAAGCAGAATAATACTTCAAACATTGGGACTGTGCAGAGATTTGAATTATTTTCCAAAGTTCATATGATGTGGTTAAGTTTATGCTTTTAAATGCAAGTGCTGTCCGGAAAAACCCCAGCCATCAATGCCTCCATTTTCCATATTACATGGCTGGATACTTTCCAGACAGTGCTGTGTACCAGAAGCAATTAGTATGCTATTGCAGACTCATTACTCCAATTACATGCCTGTTCCAAGGCCTCATGTAAGCCACCCCTCAGAATGCCAAACACTGAACACAACTATTCTTCCACATATGCCACAACCCCTAGCAGAATGGGTCCACGTTACATCAGGCCCGACGTGAGTGACAGCACTCACCGACTGGGCGTACAGGCATGGCACCCCCGTCACCCCAGCTCTAGCCAAAGTGTGGTAGATAACAGCCTCCTTTGCTACCAGACCCAACTCTGGAAGGCTCCCAAGGGGGACATGTGCAGGGCAGCATACCCTAACCCAGATGGCAATGTGCAGCCACCATCACGGATGCCTTCAGGGGACCCCTTCCTCCACAATGCTGCTTCCATCAGCAATCTTAACCAGGTCTGTGCTCACCCCCTTTGACCCATCGGGCGTTACAGATTCAGACCGAGGGACCCATTTCACCTGTGAGGTTGCTCACAACATGGAATCTTGTGGAATTCCCACCTAGCTTAACCAGACCCAAGCGACTGGACACAGAGGCACAATGGCCTATTCAAAGGCATGTTTCTCAAGTTTTTAAGCAAAAGGTGGTTCTTTTTACAAAAAGGACCAAACAGACAGAAATTTTACCTGAGGCGCTAATACTGCTCAATTCCCCGCCCTCCAGTCCCCAAACAACGAGCCTTCTCTAAAGACTCCCCTGCGAGTACTTTCAGGGAACTCCACTCCTTTGACATCACAGAGAACATCCCTGACATCCTCTCACCAATAACATTTACCCTTTTAATGTTTTGATTGGCCTAATTAAGGGCAGACTGTGTAATATGACCTTCTTATATTACAAGAGAGTTCAAGGAGACAACCCGCCACCATATTGCTTAGAGGTCACGATTGTACAGTTTGTTGGCCCAGAGCCAAAGCTAAGGCCACTGGCTTTGCCTTGCCATTCAGGTCATATAGGTTGATTAATTAAACCCAATTCATCAAAAAAATTGCAGGAAATTGCAACTATCGCTCCAGGGCTCAATAGTGGAACCGTGTGGATCTCAGGGAGGAGTCACATTTGGATATGAATTCCACCATGTAACCCAGGAATCCGGCAGTTCCTGTCAGTGGACACGGCCCCCGCCCCTACCCTCCCTTAGAGGAGGTAAATGACCTCTTGCTACAAAGCAGCCACACTGCTCTTGGTCAGTATTCAGAATGCCAGCTTGAAAGGCGGCCTCTGCAGTCTAGTCACATGCACATGCTCTCCAGTGTTGTGGCTGTTACTCTTATTGTGTACAGCATGAATAATTGGGTTGCTAATAGAACCTTCCAGCCGAGCCCTGTCCCAGCAGACGTGCTGGAACAAACCCAGGCAGGTGTACAACTGTACCACAGGACAGCTGAGTTCCACGTGCTGGCGGGCCGTGTTAGAAGGGCTTCGGCCAGCACGCCACCAGGCACAGGTGCGGACCTGGAGCGTCCCACCCGTTAAGTGGTGCCTGTGACACTGAGGCTGACGTGGTTGCTCCTTCCTTGTACTATGTAGCGATATGTCCCAGGCAGAATGGCCTTCCCAATGTAATCAAAGCAGACTCCTCTGGCTGACAGTTCGTATTCTAACAATCCTACCATAGTTTTGATGGAGTAATCTCTGGATTGAAAAAGCTGCCACTGATAAAGTGTCCCTACACTTAGCCCATCAGTGTGCCCACATTGTGGATGGACTCCCTACACAGCTTAGGGACATCACGCACTCCTTTGCAAGGTCACTCCTGATGATCAGACATTGCTCACCGAGTTCCACTCAACTAGCGGCACCCACACCTGTAGTCCCTTCCTGAGCCAGGCTTCTAGCATACTCATTCAGAATTTAATCCCAATCAGATACTCCTCTTTCACCTGGGAAATCCACCCTTTCCTGGGCTGGCCTCCACTACTGCAGGTACACCAATGACTCGGACAACACTATCCCCAGCCCGAGGCTCACCACTTGAGATGACGGTAGCTCACATCCTGATGCCACAACCCAAGTGAACCACATGGGAGACAATGCACCTCAACCTTGCTGGACTTAGGGGTTTCCACTCTCCTGCAGATTGTTTCTGCACCAAGAGGGGAATGCCTGTGTTGACTGAGGCTGAGCTATAAATTTGCCTCCAGCTGATCAACCCTGAGGACACTACAGAGTACCTCTTTTTGAAATAGCTAAATCCTTGTTTTGCAAAACTTGCCTCCATCAAAGCACTTACGGTACCCTAAGTTCCCTGTCAACTGTCTGGAAGCACAAGACATCATTTCGTCTTTACAGCCTTACAGTCATAATAAGGCACTTGCTCACCTTGACTGACCCGCCAAGATTCCAAAGTTAGGGACCTCGTGTCACTGTGTTTGCTCCTCAAATTACTAAATTACAGTTTTTCCATTGATCCATCCATAACAGATTCTATTCCCCTTGTTACTCCCATCGTCACCACCCGCACCTCTTTCGTACCCAAATTGCCATCTCCACTCCTCTCTACATCTTATTTATAAGCCCCTCCCCATTGTAAACCATGACCCTGCCCCACCCTGATTTTTTTAATAGTTTAATGTATTTTAATAGCAAACTCACAGGAACGACAGAAGACAGGTAACATTAAAAACATGTATACAGTGAGTAGCATCTACCAGAAGATAATGCTACGAACATTAGTTGCCATCAATAAGAAATTTGTTTAAAAAAAATCTAAAACGCTGGGCTTGTCTAGAAAAATTTAATAGGTTTATTTATAATCATTATAAAGTTGAACAGCTGAAATGTGTTCACTGAAATACGCTGACTGGCATTCATGTTTGTACATCCCCACGTTTATATTAAGAATTCTCTCAAATAAAAATGGAAAAACTGCTAATACCTGATTTCTGTCCTGTATTTTGTACTTGCAATCGTATCTTTAGGTACCTTCTGACCCCTTTGTGGGGGGATCTCTAATATACCAACAACATGAAGAAGGTATTTTTTTTTCTTGAGACTGAAGTGTTTCCCATCACTGTAGAAAGATTCAACGAGACAAATACATAGACTCTGTTAACCAGAACTCAAGTAACTGCCAAAGTCTTGCCCTCCTTCGCAAAGTACACCCCTTGCAAAGGCGCATCCCCCCAGCAAAGGTTTTTCTGGTTGCTTGAGTTTCAGTTAAGAGAGTCTACTTTATATTTATACAGACCTCTGAGATAGTAGCCCCGGCCTTGCAAGTATAACAGTGTTGGACCAGTCACCACAAAGGGCCAGACTTACAGCCCCATGTCACTACCTATCCCCTAGCTCTCCCTAGTGGTCAACCCTTTTTGCTAATTCCCTCTAAAACACCATGAGCCTCATTTTAACTAAACCCCTAATCTAGACCTAAACAAGCAACTCTGTGGGTAAGCACAAGAACAATTAGCCTCCCGTGGTGGTAGTTCCTAAAGGCTACTGACTGTACTGGAATATAAAGTCTGGACCTCACCCTGTATACTCACTGCTCCCAAACGGTAAGTAACGTTCCATTCGTATTCTGCTGTGGACCTGACTCAAGGGGCAAGGACCCTGCCTCGTGGACAAGCTATCCACAGAAATGACCCCTATCATTGCAGCATTGTTAGCATTGTTATTTTTAATATTCCAGTCACCCTTTCCCCTCCTGGCACTGCTCTGCTAGAGACGTCCTGCTCACATCATAAAGGGGACACTGTTAGCTCTATCCTTGTGGGACTGACCGACAACAGCAGAACAGCAGGCAAAGGAATCAGATCAAACATTAAAAGCCACCCAGCAATTATCAGCCACCCTCAGCACATGCAGACACCACCGCACACTGAGTCTAACGCAGCAACTGCATGGCTCGCTAGCAGAAATGGGCATAGGTAACATTTCCTATTGGCTGAATGGGATAGAGTCTGCTGTATGCAGGCACCTCTTGCTGCATGTATATCAACAACTCAGAACAGGCACAGGCCACCCTCCAGAAGATGTCTCCAAGTACACAGGTCATACATCATGTAACTAAAACATTTCAACAAATACAGCACTCCTTGAAGTCCCTGATTTGTTCTCATGGCTCTTGCCACCCACCTAGGAGTAATGGCTGAGAACAGGATTTCAAACGGTAGCAAGTCCATTCGTCATTGTCTCCGAGGCGTTGTTATTATTGCCCTTGTTAAATGTGCTTTACAATGGCTTCAGAAACCATCTGTATGTCCTTTGACACATCTGTAACACAAGTGAGTGGTATTCCTGATGCCAAGACATAACACAAGTGATTGCTATTCCTGATGTCAAGGATGGATTATTGAGAGTTCAGCAAAACTACTCCATAATATGCTGTGCTGGCATCCATTTTTATGTCGCCAAGTGGCCTGCACAGACCTTGAACTGGTACTAGCTCTTCCCACAAGCACACCAGAGCCCAGATTACAAGTACAGGTAGCCCCCATATAGCACGATTATTAGGTTCCTTAAAATGCTGTGTAATGTGAATCCGCGTCATACCCATAGATAAGACCCCCACAAAGCTCACCAAAACCTGGGGTTTTTAAAATTTGAATTGACCAATCCACTCTTAGCCTGGGAACCCCAAACACTCTACCCACTGAACCTACTAGGGGCGTACGCCCCAGGTCCCACTACGTGCTCTCCCTGCACCTCGCCCTGACCTCCCCACGTGGCTCCCCGAGCTGTGCTGTGCACTTCCTCCAGGATCTGTGAGCAACGAACTGTTTTCTTCGCCCTTGAGGTCTTTTGTTGAAGAGCTGCTCACTCTCTTGACAATCCAGGGCCCAACCTAACAATTATTAATTTAATGACATGAAAGATAATAATTGATAAAAATAAAACATTTTAAATGTCTAAATTGTTAATCTTTCAAACTTTTCGTGAGCCCAATGTGTTCTATTTTTAGGGAGAAAGAAGAGTGTGTCATCAGGAAAATGGATAATTCTGGAATAGATAATTCCACCCTGACATTTCTTAAATGGCCCTTAGCTGCAGTAATTTGTTGTCTAAACTTTCCTGAAAACTAAAGAAGGCATACTGGATCGGTGCCATATTTTAAATAAGGCCATTAATAGGTTTAGTAACAATCATTCCATTAACTTAAAGATGACACTCGTCTGAATTTCTGTCAGAAAATATTTGAACTACTTTCCTAAGATTCCTCTTTCCTCTACCTTTGGATAGTTAGGGTTGGTCAGAAGGAGAAAGTGTGTGGGACCTGAAGGGCAAACACGAAGCCAGGGTCTCTATTCCCCAAGCCCGTCGTGACCCGGGCGCTGCAGGGAGTAGCAGAATGGCTCAGCGTGCTTGGCCTTGTCCTCGCTCTTCTCTCCGTGTCCAGCTTTCTTCCTAACGTTTGCCCTGCTGTCCAGCAGCAGCCCTGCCTTCTCCGGGAGATGCTTTCAGAGGGACAGAGGCCCTAGGCTCCCAATGACCTCTTCAGTGTTTCTCTTCTTCCCACAACGGAGCCACCTGACGTGCGTGGGGCTGACGTTGGCCAGCTGTAGAACACTGGTCTCGTGCCTTCTTCTAGGATTTTCCGTCTCTCATGCAAAACCTCCACTCCTCTATCTCCTTGCACAGTTATTCCTTTTAATAAAGACCTAATCCATAATTCTCACCGTGCTCTGCTTCCCTGACTGAATTCCGACTAATAAAGAAACCATTCTTCACTCTGTTGCTTAGACTTTTACTATTTACTACTCCATTTTCTCCTTTGGTTTACATTTATGTAGCTTTAAGCAATTATCTCCAATTTCACACTGTGATAAGAAAGAAAATGAGAAACTCTACTGGTATATAATTCTATAATTGTGTAATATGTTTTTTTAATTAATATGTTTCATGGTAATTAAATACATTGAAAAATAAATAATTGAATCATGAACTAATGTATCAGAATTGATATTAAAACTCATTTAGGAAAAATGAAATTCTTCTTATAGTTAAGACAAACAAAATGCATTACGATAAATAAGATCCATTCAGCACACCACGTATGTCATTACGTGTATTCTTGGGTAAGCTTGTCGACGCGGACTCATATGGGAGTTTGAAATTTTGCAAATCTGGGAAAATCAAGATGTTAATAGCTACCTCTAAGGGTTTAATGTAATTAAGATAAGTTTTCTGGGAACATGATAAAAGAAACTCATAATTTAAAATTATTTACTAATTTAATAATGGCAACTGCATTCCCAAAAGCATAAACATTTTGTAATATAAAAAGCACTAAGTTCTTGAAATTAATAAAAATTACCATTCACTATAAATGACTTCTAATAGGGATCGAACTTACATTATACACTGAAAGAAACATAGTAATAGGTTGGGTTTGACTATATTGTGAAAACAACTATCAGTAGTGACATTTCTGTGGAGCAAAATATTGCATTTGATTATAAATGTCTGATTCAAGTTTTCCTATCAATAGTCTAACCTATTTTTCTTTATGTTTCATATATCAATAATAAAATTAGGGAGTCCCATTGCAAATTTATATTATATTCGTAGAAATGTCAGCTGTGGAGAGTAATATCAGCATGATAAGATGGCAGTTGGAAGTCCCAACCTTTATTCTCCCACAATTTCACAACGATACACAGAAGAAAATATGTTTAGAGGAGAAGTACAGAATCACTTAGGAAGTTGCCGCATACCAGATGAGACAGTCACACTGAAATGGGTAAGAAGAGCAATTTCACCTTACCCACCTCAGCCTCTACCCCGGGTTAGAGGAGTTCATGTGGAGAGATTGGTTGCCTCACGCTGCAACTTCTCCCTGAGGGCCGGGGCGGCGGGGGGCGGGGGGTGGGTAGGGAGAGGGAGAATAATTAATCAATATCCCTGGCCTTTTGGTGCAGTGCCCCAGGGACTAGTTTCTGTCCCACTTCACATGGAGCACTAATGGAATTAGCATAGTTTAGTAGGGGAAGCTAGGGGAAGGAAAAAGGATGGGTGTTAGTTATGTTTTTAAGAATTTCCCAGAATCGTTACCTGGGCCAGTTGGTGAAAGCCAGTTTATAAAGTCTGGCACAGGTGACTGTTTCTTTAAATGTGCAGACACCAGTATAAAGCTACAAGGTATGTGAAGAATCGTGGAAACATAACAAAAAAAAAGAAAAAAAAAAAAAAGAAAAAAAAAACTTCAGTATTTGACCCTAAATTAATGGATCTATGAATCTCCTGATCAAAATAACAACAACAACAACAATAGTCTTAAAGAGCTGAGTTATAAGAGAACACAGACAACTAAATGTAATCAAGAAAATGATACATGAACAGAATTAGGAAGACCTATAAACAGATACAGAAACTATAAAAAGAACCAACAGAAATTCTGATAGTAAAGACTACAATAACTAAACTGGAAAATAGATGGTTTTAACACAGAGTTGATCAAGCAAAAGAATGAATCAGCAAACTTTGCAACAGGCCATCTGAAATTCTCCATTTAGAAGAGCATAAAGACAAAAAACAAAAATGAGTGAAGAAAGCCTGATGGGTGTATAGCATACTATCAAATGAACTAATATATGCATTATGGAGAGAGTAGAAGGAGAAGAGACAGGACAGGATAGAAATAATATTTCAATAAATAATGGCTGAATACTTCCCAAATCTAGAGAGGAAAATGAACACCCAGATTCACAAAGCTCAAAGTATCCCAAATAGCATTCAACTAAGTAAGAATATATTGGACACAGTATAAACCAATTGTTGGAATTCAATGACAAAGGGAGAATGTTGAAAGCAGCAAGAGAAAAGTAAATCTTGTACAAGTGAACCTCCATAAGGCTATCAGTTTCTCAAAACAAACAAAAAAACAAAAACAGCAGCAGAAAAACTCCCAAAAAACTGCAGGCCAGCAGTGAGTGGAATCACATATTCGAAGTGCTAAAAGAAAAGAACTGCAAACCAAGAAAACTACATTCAGCAATCCTTCAAATGTGTTTCCAAAACAAGCAAAAGCTAAGAAAGTTTATCATCACTAGACATGCTTTACAAGAATTTCTAAGGCAATTCTTTAAGTGGAAATGAAAGAATGATAAATGGCAACAATGAAGCATATGAAAGTATAAAACTCATTTCTAAAGGTAAACATATGGACCAATACAGAAAACTGTTACATTATACTGTAGTGGTGTACAGAACACTTTTATTTCTAGTATAAAATTCTAGTATAAAACTTAAAAGACAAAATATTAAGAGTAACTATACAAAGTATGATAATGGATACACAATATATTTACAGATATAAATTGTGACATCAGTAACAACATGAGAGAGAAGAAGTGAAAGTGTAGAGTTTGTATGTGATTGAAGTTAAGTTGTTACCAGCTTAAAAAAGACTGTTATAACTGTAAGATGTTTTAATATATTTTATGGTATTCACAAAGAAAATATCTATAGAAGTTACATAAAAAGGAATCAAAGCATATCAATAAAGAGAAAGTAAGCACAAAGGAATAGTAGAAAGATTAGAAAAGAGGAACAAAAGAATTCTAAGACACACTGAAAACATTTAACAGAAAGTCAATAGTATGTTCTTATCTATAAATAATTACTTTAAATTTTAATACATAAAACTCAATCAAAGGGAAGAGTGGTCGAGTGAATATAAAAACAAAATCAAATTATATTCTAAGAGATTTACTTTAGATTTAAAAACACACATAGGCTGAAGTAAATGGATAGAAAAAGATACTCTACACAAATGGTATCCAAAATATTTGTATCAGACAAAATATAATTTAAGTCGAAATCTATAGCAAAATATAAAGAAGGTCGTTAAATAATGATAAAAAAGTCAATCAGAAAAATATAACCATTATAGATAAATATGCACCTAAATAACTAAAGCAAACATTGACTGATTTGAAGGGAGAAAGAGACAAATAAAATAGTGGAAGACTTCATATTCCACTTTCCATAAGAGATGGATTATCCATACAGAAAATCAGTAAGGAAACAATATAGTTGTACCACATTAGAGAGCAAATGGACCTAATAGAAATTATTAGAATATGCTTACAATAGCAGTAGGATATACATTCTTCCCAAGGGTACATGGAATATTCTCATCACAACATATGGTAGGTTACAAGTCATCACAAATTTAAGAAGAGTGAAATCAAATCAAGTATGTTTTCTGACTATGGTAAAATAAAACTAGAAATCAGTACAAGAAGAAAATTGGAAAACTCATACATATATGCAAATTAAACAACATGCTTGAACAGAAAGAAGTTATCAAATGAAAATTAGAAAATATCTTGAGACAAATGGAAAGGAAAACACAACATACCAAAACTTAGAGACTGCTACAAAAGCAGCACTACAGCAACAACAAGGATGACAGCAGTAAATGCTTAGATTTAAAAAGATGAAAGATTTCAAGTAAGCCACCTAATTTTATTACTCTAGGAACTACAAGGAAAAAATGTAGGAAAAACAAAAAACAACTAAGGCCAAAGTTTGCAGAAGAAAAAAAATAAATATTAAAAAAGGAATAATTTAAAAAATAGAAAAATAATAAAGTCAATGAAACCAAGAGTTAGTTTTTAAAATCTAAAAAAATTGATAATTTCTTAGCTAGATTAAGAAAAAAAGAGAAGATTCAAATACAATAAAAAATGAGAGAAGAAACATTCTAACATAAATAAAAGAGACCATAAAAGACTACTATGAACTATTTTACTCTAACAAACTGGGTAACTTAGAAGAAATAGATACATTCTTAAAATCATATAAGCTACAAAGATTAAATTATAAAAAGATCAGAAATTAAAACAGATCAATAACTGGTATAGAAATTGACACAGTAATAAACTTCCCCACAAAGTACAACGCCTGATTAGATGGCTTCAATGATGAATTCTACAAAATTTTTCAAGTATTAAAATAAAATTTTTCTAAGTTTTGAAAAACAAAAAGGAAAAAGAAGAGACACTTCCCAATTTACTTTATGAGGTGAGCACTAATCTGATACCAAAGCCAGACAAAGACACAGCACGTAAACAATAAAGCACAGGCCAATATCCCTCATGAACACAGATGCAAAACTCCTCAACAGAATCCTAGCAAATCAAATTCAAATGCACATTAGAAGGCTTATACACATGATCAGTTGGGATTTATCCCAACAATGGTTCAGCATATGATATTAATTAATGTGATATACCATATTAGTACAATGAAAAATTAAAATCACATGATTATCTCAATGATGCAGAAAAATATGACTAAATTCAACACCCTTTAATTATAAAAAAATTCTTAACTAGGTATAGAAAAAAATATATCTCAAAACACTAAAAGCCCTGATTGATACACCCACAGCTAACATCTTACTCAACAGTGAAAAATAAGCTTTTCCTCTAAAATCAGAAACACAGCAAGGATGCCCATTCTTGTCAATTCTATTTTACACGGTACTGGAAGTTTTCACCAGAGCAATTAAGTGAGAAAAATAAACCTTTAAAAGATTATTCAAATTAGAAGGAAAGAAGTTAAAAACTGCCTTTGTAGATGATACAATCTTATATGTAGCACACTGTAGTCTCCACCAAAAAAGGTTAAAACTAATAAGCAAATTCAGTCAAGTTGTAAAATACAAGATCAACGTACAAAAAATCAGTTTTATTTCTTTATATTATACTAACAACAAACTATCTAAAAAGGAAATAAAGAAAACCATCTAATTGAAAATAGCATCAAAATGAATCAAATACTTAGTATTAACTTAACCAAAGAGGTGAAAGACAGGTATGTGAAAACACAAAATATTAATGTAGCAATGAAAGAAGACACAAATAAATAGAAAGACATTTGTGTTTATGGACTGAAAAAGTTAATATTGCTAAAATGCATAACTTCCCAAAGTAATCTACATATTAAGTGTAATTGTTCTGAAAATCCCAGTGGCAGATTGCTTTTTTACAGAAAAATTTTAAAAATTATAAAATTCATTAGACACAATAGACCCCACATAATAAACACAATCTTAAGAACAAGTCTGAAGGCATTACACCTTCTGATTTCAAAATATTTTTCAAAGTTATAGTAATGAAAACAGAATGGTACTTGCAAAAAATAACAGACACGTAGACCAATGGAACACAAAAGAGCGCAGAAATAAAACTTCACACATAGAGTTAAATGATCTTTGACAAGGATGCCCAAATACACATGTTCACATGCCAAAGAATGAAATTGGACCCTTATCTTATATCATACACAAAAATAAATTCAAAATGGATTAAAGATTTAAATATAAGACTGGAAACTGTAAAACTCCTAAAAGAAAATATAGAAGGAAAGCTTCACTACATTGTTCTTGGCTCAGGTAGGTAAAACAAAAGCAAATGGCTGGGACTGTATCAAACTAAGAAGCTTCTGAACATCAATCAAAGAAAACAATGATCAGAGTGAAAGGCAACCTGTACCATGGAGAAAATATTTGCAAACATGTATCTTATAGGTTAATACTCAAAATATATAAGGAACTCCTGTAACTCAATAGCAACTCCCCCCCCCCCCAAATAACCCAGTTAAAAAATAAGCAAGGGACCTAAAGAGACGTTTCTCAATAGAAGACACACTAATGACCAATAGATATGAAAAGACAGTAACATTGACAATGATCAGAGAGGTGCAAATCACAACAACAGTGAGATAGCCATCCTAACAAGTGTGAGGTAATATTATCAAAAAACACAAATTTTAACTATTGGCAAGAATGTGGAGAAATCAGAAGTCTGCTGGTTAGAATGTAAAATGGTCCAACTTCTATGGAAAGCAGTATAGAGGCTCCTCAAAAACTTAAAAACATAACCACCACATGGTCCAGAAATCCTACTATCTGCGTTTCCATTTTCATTGTAGCGTTATTCAAATTAGCCAAGATCTGGAAACACCAAATGTCCATTGATGGTCGAATGAAGAAAGAAAATGTATATACTGAAAATGGAATATTACATAGACTTCAAAGGGAAGGAAGTCTTGCCTTTTGCAACAACATGGGTGAGCCTCAAGGACATTATAGTAAACCAGTCACAGAAGAAGAAATACCACATGATTCCACTTATATGCAGTATCTGTCTGTCAAACTCATAGAAGCATAGTAGAATGGAGTTTGCCCCAGGCTGGGGAGGGGAGGGAGTAAAAAGGAGTTGCTGTTCTAAAGGTACAACATTTCAGTAATGCAAAATGAGTAAGTTCTAGAGATCTGCTGTACAAAATGTGCCTTCACTTAACAATAGAGTAATACACTTAAAAATCTGTTAAGAGAGTAGATCTCATTTTAAATGTTCTTGCCACGGGTGGGGGGGCGGGAGAGGGAGGGAGAGGGCGGGAGAGGGAGGGAGAGAAAATGCCAGGTTCAACTCGTTATAAAATTACCCTTAGGTCATATTTCCTGAGAATTTATGTTATGATGCACTGTGAATATTATATTTCTTTTTAATTATAAAATATATTACAAATAATATAATACATATTTTCTATTATTTAATGTGTTAAGAAATAAAGCAAAGTATATATACCTTCTGAATAACTGCAGTATTTCCTAATAGACTTGCAAGCCCAATTTTGAGAAAGATCAATTCCACAATCCACAAGACCCAATAAATTGTTTACTCATCATTTTACTTTACAATTTTCACTTAAACATTTCCAAAGGGAATGAGAAAAGTGATTTTTTAAAAGCACTGTTTATTAGGAATAAGAAATAATATTAATGTAAAATGGATGAAAATACATCTATAAGATTGGACAATCAATTCTGAGAACTCATCCTAGAAAAGGTGCTGCACACCTCACTGCTGAGTATCACTACGGTCACCTTTGAAGTCCTCCCCTTGGGAAGCCGTGCACCGACACCAGTGCCCAGTCCACCCTTCAAAGCAGTTTTGGATCTCTTTCTGGAATGGCCATCAGAGCTGTTACCGTAACTTTGTCAAGGTTATGGCGTCTTTCCGATTGTACAGTGCTGCCAACGTAGTAAGCGCACGGTGTCAAGTTTGCGAACTTAACAGTCTGATTTGGTCATTCCAGAAAGAGTTCCAAAATTGCTTTGAAGGGTGGACTAGGCACTGGCATCGATACATAGCTTCTCAAGGGGAGTGCTTCGAAGGTGACCGTAGTGATATTCAGCAGTGAGGTATGTAGCACTTTTTTCTATGATGAGTTCGTAAAATGAAAGTCTGACCTTGTATCTTTCATTGTGTGATTAAAAATGTTCTAAGCGACAGCAATACTTGTCAGTTTTCCTTCACAGAGTAGTGAACTCCTCAGTCTTATTTAGTCACCACTAAACACTAGAGTTTTTCCAAAGATGGGGATAGAGGAACCAAATAGTGACTTCCAGCTTTCATTTTTTACTGGGCTATGTAATGTAATGTTATTCCACAGAGTCAGGTTTATTGTAATTTGCTGTGTCCAAAAGAAAATGCCATATTTATGGCACAAACATAACTGAAAGTTAGCAACTTAGTTATTATGTGACATAAACATTTCAAACTGTTTGTAAAGGACTTAATATATTTGCATATGTAAACTGATAGTATAAGCAGTGTTTTAGGCATCACATTTTAATTCTCATTCAGTAGAAATGTACCAAATATATACTTTAAACTAGTTATAGAAATTCATTTTAAAAACATTTAAGTATTTTTCTTCTATTATCTTGAAATAATTGGATTTTCATTAATATATTTTTTAAATATAGATATAGTGCCACATTTTTTAAAAAAAGTAATTACTTCACTTCTACTGGACAAAATTTAACCCAAAATAATCTTGAGGGAATTAATATGAGAAATTCATAAGTTATTTATATTTTAAAATGATTTTATAGTGTGGTATGGTTCTATTTTAAGTTATTGAAATATGATTTTTAAAGTAGGAGACAAGGACATATTTGAAATTCTGGTGAAGAAACTGCAAAATAATTTTAATAATCATACACACAAATTTAAAATTATTGGAAAATATAATTATGCATTTCATGTTTTCTCTTATGGTATTCCCAACTACGTTATATGTGGTGAAGTTTTCACATTATTTTGTAGTCGTGTAATTCAGAGATAAAGGTAAGGTTGCATTTCAGGGATATCACAAAAGGAAGACAAGATTTACTCTGAAAGATCTACAAGAAGAGAAAAGCTGTAATTATTATGCAAAGATTGAAACTTCTACCAAAACTGCAAGGAATATTCTTAGAGGGCCTATGTCTCAGTCGGTGTGGGCTGTCAAGATCAGGACAAACATATTGTATGTGCGTATGTGGTATAAAATGCCATAGGATTGGGTGGCTTAAACAAGAGTAATTTATTTTCTTAGAGTTCTAGAAACTGAAGCTGAAGTCCAAGATCAGCGTGTCAGCGTGGTCAGGTGCTGGTGAGAGCTCTCTTCCTGGCTTCTGGATGGCTACCTTCTCACAGTGTCCTCACACGGCAAAGAGAAATAGTTGATTTCTCTTCTATCATTTCTTCTAGGGGCACTAATCCCATCATGCAGGTCCCACCTTCAGGACTTCACCTAATTCGAATTATCTCCCAATGTCCCCACCTCCAAATATCATCATCATATTGGGGGATAGAGCTTAACATATGAATTTTGGGGAACACAATTCAGTCCGCAGCAACAATCAATGTTTTGCAAATGTTGTTAAAACCAAACGTAAGTTACATGCCTGGTTTGACAAGACATATTGTGAACTAGTATCTTAAACCTCACCTATCCATATTTCAAATAAAAGCTAATGTCAAATCTGGTGTGAAATATGGGTTACTGATGATTAACTGAGTGCAATTCTACACTGACTGGATAAATTATGCTTACATCAAAAAGCGTCAATCACTCATATTTTAATTTATGATCCCTTTGAGAGCATATGTAATCTCAAAATTGCAAATACCTCATAACATTGAATCAATTTAAATATCCATTCAAAAATATAGTTTAAACATTATTAGCATATTTCATTTGATGTATAAAGAAAATTCAGCCTTAGAACATAGTTGCCAATATCTTTTTTTTTTTTTAAGCTGAGGCAGTTGAAGAATATCGTTAATTGCTCATTGTTAACCTGATGATTTTGCAAAATACCTACAGGGTAAGTAAATAAGCACTGCATGCAAATTAATTCAATGTGCTGCTGTCTGAAGAGAAAGACAACTGTTTGGTGTTTCTCATTAGAAAGGGTACTTCTACATTTTCTGTTTGAAAAAGTTTTACTTTCTGACTTCAGACCCTGCCCGTTTTCTTGAACTCTGCATTACTATTTCTGAAAATAGCAGTCATCAGATATTTTGGTGCCACTCTGAGTTGTTAGAAAGAATCTTAACCTGTGTTAAGAGGAATTTAAGGAACTACAGTTAAACATTTTTCCTTTTTTGTTGTTAGATTTGTTGGGGTGACATTGATTAGTAAGAATTACATAGGTTCCAGGTGTGCCATTCCATAGTTCCTTGTCTGTGTGTTACATATTGTGTTCACCACATTTTGTCTGCTGACTATAAATTGACCCTTCCTGCTACACCTGACCCTCATACACTCAAACTGAATGACTAAGGGATGGTCTTTGTCTGCAAGTGCACTACACATGTGCAAATCCTGATGTCTACTATATGTGGTTTGCAGCAAGGTGCTTAATCTGTTTCCTTATCCATAAAACAAAAATAATTAAATCTACTGTAGAAAGCTGTTAGATTAAATCGTTTGATATTTAAAAAGTGCTTACCATACTACCTAGACCACAGTAAAAAATATGTATTTCTTAAGTAAATAATTGATACTCTGCCTTGGGCCTTGTTTGTTCATCCTATATTGAGTCCACCTGGTGCTTTTGAGCATTTGAAGGCTGCTCTTCACTTGAACAGATCAGAATTATTTAACATGTTACAAAACAAACTGTAACACTTTAAGTAGGAAAATATATGAAAAACAAAAGAATTTGAAAAATTCAGAAATACGATGACAGAACTAAGAAAAAATTATAAAGAAAAAAATACTAGAAGTGGAAGGATTACAAAAGTGAATAGAAACAATTCATAATGCTCTAAGAGAAACTGAAGATGGAGAAAAAAATTTTAACCCGAAGAAAGTGATAAAAAGAACATGAAAAAAGGGACTAATATTGGAGACAAGAAAAGAAAAGCCGTCATATAGACAATAAGTCTTGAAAAAAATAAAAAGGGTAAAAAAACATCCTAAACTATAATTCAAGAAGACATTTAATTATAAATGCAGAAAAAAATACTATGCACGCTAAGAGCACACCATATATTTGAGAATATTAATCCAGAATGACCAGCATCAGAGTATACTCCAGTGCCATTTCTAAGCTTTAAAAATATAATCCTGCTCGAGCCCGCTCCTACCTCTTTGGAGTGCACTTTCTTTCAATAAACTCTTTGTTTCACTTCTTAAAAATATATATATAAGTACATATAAATATATATATAAATATACATACATATATAATATATACACACCTTTTACAGGCATGTAGGTAAATGAGGCACATGCCTTAGAAAGAAGACTGAATTCTCAGATTTAGAAGCTATCAGTTTATGCCAGAAAAACTGGAGTATTCAAGAAAATACATGTGAGCCAGTAATTTTACATATATCAAGCAAAAGTGTCCATGTACAAAGGGCACAGTTCCTGTAATGCAGGAACTCAGGAAGACAGTGTCCATGAGTCCATCCTGAGAAGTCTCATGCAGCGGTTCTCAACCTGTGGGTCACGACCCCTTTGGGGGTCGAACGACCCTTTCACAGGGGTCGCCTAAGACCATCGGAAAACACCTATCAGATATTTACATGATGATTCATAACAGTAGCAACATTACAGTTATGAAGTAGCAACAAACATAATTTTACGGGGGTCACCACAACATGAGGAACTGTATTAGAGGGTCGCGGCATTAGGAAGGCTGAGAACTACTGCTAGAACAAGTTTTTTCCAACCAGCAGTCCAGGACGGCTTTGAACATTGTCCAACACAAATTCATAACCTCTCTTAAAACATTACAAAAATTATGCATGGAACCTTTTTTTTAATAGCTCACCAGTTATTGTTCATGTTAGTGTATTTTATGTGTGGCCCAAGACAATTATTCTTTTTTGAATTTGGCCCAGGAAAACCAAAAGTTTGGACACCCCTAGCCCAGAGGATGAGCCTCATGCAACCAAAAATCTATGACATCGACAGAATGGTAGTGAATGTTAAATATGTAATAGTGACTGTAAGGGAGAGAGCACAGAACTGGGTGACACTCTCCGACAATGCAAATACAGTACCTCATTAAAGAATGGGGGTCAAACATACACAAAATTTACCGGTTTTCAGCAATCGTAATTGGTTATGGTAGTATAAGTATTGTTATTTAAAAAGTAAAATAACTGTGGTATACACCTTAATCTTATACAATGTTATAGTCAATTATCTCCATGAAACTGGAAATAAGTATTTTTTTCTGACACGGATGTGTGTGTAATGTGGATAAAGCAAATGAGTGATTATGAGAGATTCTAAATTATCTATTCCCTGTGTTAGTCAGAATCAGAGTTCTTGAAGAAAGGAGACAATACAATAAATTATGTGTATATGGATATGTTAGACATTATATAGTTTTGAAGTGGAATTGGAAAAAAGAATGTAAATGCATATGGTAACTTATTTTTAAAATGTATGTATCTTCTAGTTTTTAAAAAAATTTCCTGGAAAAGTCTAGAAACAATAAAAATCCAGTTGCATCCCTAGGCCAAAATTAACTGTACTATTGGCTAAACAAATATGGTAAGAAGAACTATTTTCTAAGTATTCCAGCTAATCGTGAGAACAAAATGATGAATATCATCACTTTATAGCCCCCAATAAGTAAATAGGTCTAAGCACGGAGTATCAACTGTTGCTGGCATGTGTCTCCAGATGAAATAACTCAATTCCAAAAGCATCAAAAATCCTAGTTCAGCCTCTGCACCATGATGGGAAAGGATCATATTGAACTGCATCATGGTTATGGGATTATCATACATACAGGAAAATTTATAGGTCAAATAGCCTCAAATAGCCTCAGTTCTTCATAAACTGACACTTAAAAGATATGAGTGAAATCACATCGTATTGTCTAATGATGCACATTTGTATGATAAAATCATAAAGGATTACAAGGGAGTTAAAAATCAGGAGGATGATTACATTTGCAAGAAGAAAAGGAAGCATGATTAAGATAGGGCACATGAAGTTTCTGGGTGTCAGACAAAAAGTTCTATTTCTTGTCTAAAGTGGTGAGCAGGGATTTAGAGTGTTTGTCCTATAATAATTTTACTGAGTTCATACACACACACACACACACACACACACACTCTCATATTATTATATATATGTTTCTATGACTAGGGACATTAAAATATTTCTTAAATTGGGCAAGTGGAAAAATACCCATTGATTAGGTGATAAAGGAAAATAAGTTTTAGAAAATATGATTTCAGAATACAATTCTTCCAGTGGTACATTCTTATATTATGTATAATTATGTCATAGAAAGCCCTTACACTTAATGTGGAATCTCGTTATTAAATATATATTCAGAATAACTTTGTAAACACTAGATAGAACTTTGTAAACACCAGAAGAAGTAAAATTCCAGTTTATTTAAATTAATAAAAAATGACAAGAAAATATAGACTTTTAAGTCATTACCGTTATTGGTAATGCATGGTAGAATTTTATTGATTTAAGAAAGAAATGATGTATCTGGTTACAAAGGCAAGCAAAGTTTTTGGTCTATGAGGACAACTTCTAAGGATGAGAAAGTATATTTAGTTTCAAATTCTGGTGCTGATACTGGTATGTTCTGTAAAATTATTAGGATGTAAATGTCATAGTGGGAGGAGTTATGAATGCTTACGTAAATGTTACTGCACATAGTAAAGTTAAATAGATCTCTACTGTATCAAAACATTGCTCCTGAGTCTTTTCTCTGTCATATCACAGTGTGCAATTAATGACTTGCAATTAAACATCTGTAGGGTAAAATTTTCATACTGAGTAAAATATGTAACAGAAAGCTAAGTTAACTGATACTTATATTATTTATCAGAGATAGTAATGTGGGATTAACATGTCATTAGGAGTCTCAAAGAGATGACTCTCTACCCCAAAATTTGCACTCTGCTTACTGCAGGCTAATTTCCGGAGGCTACCACATTTCTAGGCCCCTTTGAGGAATGAATTGGGTGTGGCCATGTTATTTGTTTCATTAATTAAATAAAATTTTAAATATTGTGGCTCATTTTCTGGTTTGGACTTTTAAAAAGTGGGTTGGAGATGTTCATTTATCTTTTTCTTCTGCCACTGAATGAAGAGAATTTTAAGGCCCTATGGGGCTGGCAGACAGGGCCATAAAAATGGGAAGAGTCAGGTTTCTTAATCATAACCTGCACAAAGCTGCCCCCTAACAGTGCATCCACGCGGGACCTTAAGTCAAAGAGAAATAAAATTATATTTTATCAAACCACTGGAACTTAGGGGTGGGGGTTCTTAATTACAGGCTCCAGTGTTACCCTTACTAAGACAAAGTCTGGGAGATCACAGTCAATAATTGGTTATTATATTTGGGTATGTACTTAAAATTTCTAAAAAGCCTATTATCATTTATTGAAGATAATAAAACAGTATGTTCTTTGTAAAATTGTGTGAATGTAGAGATATACATAAGGCATTATTATAGTTCTTGGTATGTAAGTGGCTCTCAGTAAATGACAATTATTATTAACATTATTTTATTAAGCAACCCAACATTTCCATAACTTCTAATTTCTTAATTTTCTGTTAATATTTTTATTGAACAAAAGTTTATAAAATTTTACAAGGAAGATAGTAATTTTTTAATAGAAGACCAGAGTTAGTCATGGATGTGCCTCATCTCCTTTAGGAAACAGCAAAGTCACAGGTGTGACTATGTTGTTCTTTTTGTATCTCTTAAAATGCCTAACAAAATGCCCTAAGAATAGTCATGAAAAGAATAGCAAGCATATAGTAGTCATATTATCATGCCATTCATCTATGTAACATAGTGTGAATAAATGTTAGGTTAAATTCCTCCATAATACTGTTTAACAAGTGCCAAAACTCAAATGGCTTCTATCACTATGTATCCCAAACCACTTAACTTACATGTGATTATTCTTAAAAACTTTTCTGTTAGATTATTTTATGAACTATTTCCAATTATTTTTCTCCACTGAGCTTGAAAAGAAGATAAAATTCAAATTAAGACCATAGCATTTTCATCTCTGAATAATTTTTACCTTGTTCTACACAGACGTCTTTCTATTGTATATCAATAATGGTTTTGTAGTACAGATCTCCCTAGACATTGCTAATTTTTAGAGAACTTTATCATCAATATGTACATGTAAAATTATTAAAGCAGGAGGAATACAACTCTTACATTTCTATTTTTTTCCCCTCTGATAAACCTTCACCTTCCTTTCAAGGTAATTCCTCTCCATGTAAAGAAATAGTTAATTGTACAACAGATTTCCAACCTTTATAATACTAGCATTCATCTATAAACTTGATGAGTCATATTGGGGTATGAAATGGGGAGATAAAGAAATGAGGAAAAGGGAGAGACCATGATATTATTAGACTTAAAACTTCCAGATGACTCAAAAGTAATAAGACATTTTGTAGCTCCAGTGAACGTTTTTTATGGGTACTTTTTGAAAGGAAATTATTAAAAGCTTTTGAACAATGTTAGTATGACTCAAAATACATTTTGAAGAAAATCCTTTCTTTAGCAGTAAAAGATGTCGAACATTAAAATGGATATTATTTAAATTTATGTATGGTATTCAATCCCAACACCTTTGAAATGATTGATATTAATAAGGGTTCAAGAAGTTTTGACGTTGAGTGAGCTCCAAGGCTTTCAATTCTTAATTGTTCAACAAAATGTTGACATGGAATTAGAAAGATAACTAACTACAAATACTAACAAAAATAGGAGTGTCAATTGACCTATTACTAGAATCTGTCAAAAATACACTCAAATTTAAAGGTCATTGTTTAGGATTAAAATGTAATGCCAGAGCCTACTTATAACTTTCAAAAAAAAAAAAAAAAAAGCAAATTATATAAAGGAACAGCAAGTGTTTATTACTGAAAAAAAAACACCTGGCTGTCTTTCATGGAGGGCAGAGAGGACACTTCCTTCACTGGTGAGAGTACAGGACAATTTTGGGGACGCTCAGTGATGTTTGTCCTCAAAAAGATGAGATGGATGATTGTAAATGCTCCATGGAATGGGGCTCCCTAGTTTCACTTGGGATATTTATAATCTGGAGGTCAGGAGAGAATGCTTATAATTCAGAGGCAGCAAGGTCATAGAACGGACCATGTAATCTTGACCTTCAGAGGTCTCTGAAGATAGCAAGGAGGGTATGGTTCAAGATAAAGACAGATAGTAAGCTAGTGTTAACTGAATTGCAAGCTAATATTAATAATTAAGAGAGATTTGTAAAAAGCTCACATCAAACTGCAATAGTTAATAAGTTCAGAGCACGGCTATAAATAATGTTCCTGAGTTCAGTTAATCTCGCAAGAAACTAATTCATAGCTTTGTCTACTGCTAAATACAGCCTTCAGCAAATTATAACCAGGAAATTTAACCAGAGCACCCAGAAAGCTGCAGAGACCATCCTGCAACCTCACTTACACTGGCACATGAGCAAAGAGACAGCCAGTGATACTACATATATACAGAACAATCCAGTGGTCCCATATGGTCAGAAAGCTTGGAAAGCAATTCTCCCGGATTCAAATGCCCAACAATGAGTAGTGCTGTCCTTGGGGCCCATTCTGCTCTCCTGCTTGAGCAATGAAGATAATTCATAGCCTCACCTATGATGAATATACTTTGCTGTCCCAACCAATTGTTTATGAAGCCTGGCCAGGGAATTGAGGTGACAGCAGAGCTCATACCATGTGTAGCTGCACTTCTGCAGAAAACTAAGCCAGCAGTTCTATCCAACAACTCCCAGCTAGTGACAAACCCCCAACCCTGACCACAGAGCTTGGGCAGTGGCCTTGCCAAAAAATACACCCTGAAAGTAAATCTCCCTACTCAAGGTTGCAACCAGCTTACTGATCCAGAATCCCAGCTAAGGTGACTGGTGAAGGAAGGACTGTCTCTGCCTTATAGCAAATCTATAAGGTCTGGAAGAGCAGACAGTTTACTCAAATGATCAGATACCAATGTAAGGAACCAGGATTACAAAAAGTCTTATAAACATGACATCACCAAAGGAAACTAATAAAGTGCCAATAACTGACTCTTAAGAAATGAAGACTAATAGGCTATCTGACAAAGTATTAAGAATAATGCTTTTAAAGAAATTAGTGAACTACAGGAACACACACAGAATCACTTCAACAGAATTTTTTAAAAATACATGAGCAAAATGAAAAGTTCAACAACAACAACAAACCATTAAAAAGAAAACCACAGAAATCCTAGAACTGAAGAACGCAATAGATGTATGAATAATTCAATAGGGAACTTCATCAGCAGACTTGATGAAACAAAAGAAAGAATGAAGGAACTAGATAATAGGTCATTTAAAATTACACAGAGTAGCAGAAAGAAATAAAATGGTGAAGAAAGCTTAAGGGACTTATGGAGCAGCATTAAGTTTGTATTTTGTTTTTTTTTACCTTTAAAAAAATTTCAATTACACTTGACATTCAATATTGTATTAGTTTCAGGTAAAAAGCTAGCAAGTATAGTAGTCAGACATTTAGGTAACTTACAAAGTCATCCCCTTGACAATCTAGTTCTTAAATTTTTATGTATAGAAATTTCCTACAGAAATGAAGGAGAGAGAGAGTTTTTTAAGCAAACAAAAGCTGAGGGAGTTAATCACCAGAAGACCTGCCTTACAAGAATGCTAAAAGGAGTTCCATAAGCAGAAATAAAAGGAGGTTAGTTAATATCATAATCACATAGGAATGTAAGTGTAAAACTCACTGGTGATGGTAAATGTATAGTCCAAAAAGATTCTTTTATATAGTACCAGTGATACAAAATTCACTTATAACTCTAAAAGTTTGAAAAATGTGGTACAAAATAACCATAACTAAAGTAGTTATATTACAAAATAACCATACATAAAAGGATTTGATACACAACATGATATCATGTAAATTGTAACATTGATGACCTAAAATGTGATGGGGGGCGGTGGTTTAGTAAAAGTATAAAGTTTTGGAATGCTATTAAAGTTAAGTGGTTATCAGATTAAAATATGATATTATAAATATGTTTATATAAGCCTCATTGTAACCAGAGGAAAAGCCTGTAGTAGTTATACAAAAGATTGAAGTTTCAAACTACTGCTACAAAAAGTCCCCAAATCACAAAAAGACAGCAAGATAAAAAGCTAGGAACAATGGATCTATAAATCATAGAACAACATGGCAATAAAGTTCTTAGCTATCAATAATTACTCTAACCTCAATGGATTAAATTCTCCAATAAAAAGACACAGAGTGGTTGAACAAATGTATAAAGAAGATCTAACAATTGTGTTGCCTACAAAGGACTCACTTCAGTTTCAGAAAATACAAAGGAGGAGAGTGAAGGGATGAAAAAAGATATTTCAAGCAAATAGTAAACAAAAGGAAACAGAGGTAGCCATACTTGTATCAGACAAGAGATTTAAGCTAAAAGTAGTGAAAAGAGACAGAGAAGGTCCTTATATAATGATAAAGGGGTTAATCCATCAAGAAGAGAAAATAATTGTAAATATTTATGCATCCAACATCACAGCACCTAAATCTATAAAGCAAGTACAAAAAAAACTAAAAGAAGAAGTAAACAGTGATTCCATAATACTTAGGGATTAAATCTCAAAATCATCCAGACAGAGAATCAATAAGGAAACACTGGGTTTGAAGAGCACTATACAATGAATCGACCTAATAGATACATATGGACAATTCCATCCAACAACAATAGAATATTCATACTTCAAGAGCGTGGAGCATTTTCTAATATAGTTAGAAGAAGGAAGGCTATACTAAAGATTACAGCAGAGATAAATGAAATAGAAACTAGGAAAACAATAGTAAAGATTTCAAGAATAGAATTAATTCTTTGAGAAAGTAAACAAAATTGACAAACTTTAGCTAGACCATCTTCCCCCCAAAAAGACAGAAGACCAAAATCAATAAAATTGTAAGTGAAAGAGGAGACATTACAACTCAAACCACAGAAATATAAATGATCCTAAGAGAGTACTGTGAACAATTATAAAACAATGAACCGGACAACCTAGAAGCAACGATGAGTTCCTAGAAACACACAACCCACCAAGGCTAAATCATAAAGAGAATATCTGAACAGACCAATTACTACTAGGGAGATTGAGTCAGTAATCAAAAATCTCCTAACACAGAGAAAACCAGGACCAGAAAGCTTCACTGGTGAATTCTACCATGCATTTATAAAAAAATTAATGTCAATTCTTCTCTATCCTTCTCAAACTCTTCCAAAAAAGAGGAAAACCTTCAAGTCAAATTTTACAGGACCACTGTTGCCTTGATATAAAAGCCAAATAAGGGGAGTTCCCTGGTGGTGTAGTGGCTAAGGCTTCAGCGCTGTGAACACTGTGGCCTGGGTTTGATTCCCAGCCAGGGAACTACCCACATTTAAAAAAAAAACAAAAAACAAAACGAAAAAAAGAAAAAAAAGAAAAGCCAAATAAGGATGCAACAAGAAAAGAATATCATAGGCCAACATCCCTGATGAATATGAATGTAAAAATTACCAACAAATACTGGCAAACTACACCCTGATCAAATAGGATTAACCCCTGGGATACAAGAATGCTTCAACATATGCAAATTAATAAATGTGATATATCGTATTAGTAGAATAAAAGGTACAAATCATATAATCATCTCAACAGATATAAAAAAATTTGAGAAAATTAAATATCCATTCATAACAAAAACTCTCAACAAGTATGGAAAATATATATCTCAAAATAGTAAAGGCGACACATGACAAGTCCACAGATTTCATCATATTCTACAGTAAAAGCTTGAAACTTTGTCTTCTAAGATGAGGAAAAAGGCAAGAAGGGCCCACTGTCACCACTCCTATTTAAGATAGTACCAGAAATCCTAGACAGACCAATCAGGCTAAATAAAAGACATCAAAATTATTTATTATGTTGTACATTACATTCCCAGGACTCATTTAGTTTATAACTGGAAGTTTGTACCTGTGACCTAATTCCCCACCCACCAAGTGCCTTTAATCTGATTTGTTTCTGATATTTTCTTTATATTCACAAAGAAATGAGAAGAAATGAAATGAGAAGAAATGAAAAAAAGAAGAAAATTGTCTCTATTTGCAGATAACATGATTTTATATATAGAAAATTCTGAAGAGTCCACCAAAAAACTATTAGATCTAATCAACAAATTTAGTAAAATTGCAAGATACAAAATTACATACAAAAATTAGTGTTTCTGTACATTAACACAGAATTATATAGACATTGTTCGAAAGAAGATATTCAAATGGCAAATGAGTATATTAAGAGATTTTCAACATCACTTATTATTAGGGAAATGCAAATCAAAACCACAGTGAAATATTACTTCCCACCGTTAGAATAACTAGCACTAAAAAGACAAAAGATAAATGCCGGTAAGGATATAGAGAAAAGAACCCTTTGTACTGTTCAAGGAAAAGTAAATTGGTTCGATCATTTAGAAAACAGTATAGAGGTTCCTCAAGAATTAAAACTATAACTACCATATATATGATCTAGCAATTCCACTTCTGGGTGTGTATCTGAAGGAAATGAAATTACTGTCCTGCAGAGGTATCTGCACTCCCATGTTTATTACAACATTATTTACAACAGGCAAGACATGGAATCAATCTAAATGTCCATTGATGAATGAATAAAGAAATTGTGAATACACACACACACACACACACACACACACACACAAATTCAGCCATAAAAGAAGAAAATTCTGCCATTTGCAACAACAGGGATGGATATTAAGAGTACTGTTAAGTGAAATAAGTCCGTGAAAGAAATACTGTGTGATCTCATTTCTTTGTGAATATAAAGAAAATCTCAGAAACAAATCAGATTTATGGCAGTTAGTGGGTGGGGAATTAGGTCAAAGGTATAAACTTCCAGTTATAAACTAAATGAGTTCTGGGAATGTAATGTGCAACATAATAAAAATAGTTAGCAATGTTTACTCTGTATATTTCAAAATTGCTAAGAGAATAGATCTTAAAATTTATCATAAAAGAATTACAACTGAGTTGATAAATGCTAACTAATATTATTGTGCTAATCATAGATATGTGATATAATCATTGTTACACACCAATTATTTCTCAGCAAAACTGAAAAATAACTTAGTTTTGAAATTAATGATAAAACGAGACTCTCACATACTTCCATTAGAGTAGGCAAAACATCATACATTTAAAATTTTTTGTTTCTTTTTCAGGTGAAAGACGTTAAAAAATCATTGGATAATAATGAGGTTAGTATGAGAAATTAACAGTTCAGAAAAATGAGGTTATAACTTTAGAAACTAGTCCTTGATAAAATGAGAGGGGCATTGGAAATAAGACTGTCATCATATCTGAGACAAGAGGAATTAGTGGTTAGGAAATGCTGAATGCTTGCAGCAGGTAAAGAGGCCATTCTAACAAATTAGGCAAAGCCTTACTTCTTATTGTTAAAGAAAAAATGCTAGGCCCAAAATATCGTTTGTACCGAAGGCCACGCTACCAAACCTAGATTTAATATCTGACCTAATTGCTGTTTCAACCTTTCCTGGAAATAAAAACCTTAATCAGCCTGCAGTTTTCTTGTCAAGCACGAGTAAGGTCACCTGGGCCTTCTCCGTCCTCCTAGAAAGAAGATCTTATCTGCATAAGGAAAACCCTTTCCATTCCCTTTCCCTCAAAAGATGTCCTGGTCTAAAATTAATCCCTTCTTTTCTTTTGTTAATAGCGCTCTTGCCCCACCCTTCCTACTACAAAAACCTTCCCTGTAGTACAACCCCTCTGACCACCCTTCTAGTTGCTAGATGAGATGGATGCTACTTGATTCATGAATTGCTTAATAAAGCCCATTTATATCTTCAAATTTGTTCAGTTGAATTTTGTTTTTTAATGTTACAGAGTGAGACATAATTTGAGTTATTTTCATCTGCACTGACTTTCACCCAACTGCATAATATAGGTTCTTTTTGTATCCTAAATTTAGGGTTATAATTAATATTAACTGTGAAATACAGAATCCTCTGGAAGTAGATGAGGGGATAAGAAGGCAGCTCTATTTAGAAAGAAAATAAAACCTTGCTTAGATGTGTTTTTGTGGAAGTGCTGGGAATGACTAATTCAGGCCAGTGTTTACTGTATCTTAGTCATCATCCTCTGGCAGCGTTCTAGACAATCTGACTAAGCATGCATGGTTGGGTTCAATTAAAAATTCAAGTAAGATAAAACTTGGCAGTTTCCAGAAAGAGCATACTGAACGTAAACTAGTAAATGAACAAATAGAGAATTTTGAGAGCTCTAGAGCCATGGAGCAACTTTCAGAATCCAGAACTGAATTTATTATTATTTTTGGCAATAAAATAAAATAATGTATTGAATCAATATGTATTTGCAGCATTAGTTATAATTCTTAAAAAGACATACCAGGTTATGAATAACAGATTCTCTAAGCTATATAAATAATAACTATTTCCACAGCTTGATTGTTTTCTTACTTAATCTTTAAAGGTTATTCACAAATAATAACTAAGAGTAGGTTTGAAACACACAGTATTAAATTTTAATTTAAATTACTTGTTTTCCCCAAAAATAAAATTTGTTTCAAAATTATAATGTAAAAAAAATCTTGTTCTAGAATATATACAAAATTCTAACAAGTCAGTAATACTAATAAAAATAGACTTGAATTATGCCATTTAAAAAATAGGCAAAAGATGTGAATAGACATTTAACCAATGTATGAATGGCTAAGGTACATGAAAAGATGTTCAGCATCTTTAGGTTTTATGAAATGCAAATTAAACCCCAAATAAGATCCATTATACATTTATTAGAATGACTACAATAAATGAAACCATTATCA
The DNA here is from genome assembly GCA_004026885.1 of Lyroderma lyra. Classification (NCBI taxonomy): domain Eukaryota; kingdom Metazoa; phylum Chordata; class Mammalia; order Chiroptera; family Megadermatidae; genus Lyroderma; species Lyroderma lyra. The sequence continues at coordinate 91,753 of PVJL010002118.1, read as the reverse complement.
TCATAAGAAAGATATGCAATATCTAGTGTTGAAAAGGATATAGAGAAACTAAAAACATCATATATTTCTGACAGGAATATAAAACATATACATAGTCACTTTGGAAATCAATTAGGCAGTTTCTTAAGGAGAATAAACTTACCATAAAACCGAGTAATTCCATTTTAGGTCATCTCCAGGAAGAAATAAAAACATGTTCATATAAAAACCTTTAAGCAAGTGATCTTAGTTAACATTGTTCATAGTATCAAAAACTTTAAATAATCAAAATGCCCATCAGTTTGTGAAATGAGCAAAATATGTTCTCCATACAAAGGAATACTATTTAGCAATAGAAAAGAGCAGTTACAGGCTACAACAGATAAACCTTAAGAGCATTATGCTAAATAAAAGAAGCCGGGCATTATATTACATGATTTCATTTAAAGTGACATTAAATATTTTTTCCCCAGAAAGCAGAAGAGGAAAGAATACTTTCCAACATATTCAATGAGGCCAGTATTACCCTGATACCAAAACCAGATAAAATAAGTATATCAGAAGTGAAGAAAATCAACTAATATACCTCATGAGTATAGATGGAAAAGTCCTCAATGAAATACTAGCAGATAACGTCCATCAACATAAAATAAGGTTATGTTCTATAGTCAAGTGGCATGTATCTCAGGAGTGCAAGATTGGTTTTACACTGAAAATCAGTTAATGTGATACACGGTATTAATAGAATGTGGGAGAATATATAATCATCTCTAAAGAGGTAGAAAAAGAATTTGACAGAATAGAAAACATTTCTAAAAATACTCAATAAACTAGGAATAGAAAGAAATTTCCTCAACATGAAATATTGCATCTATGAAAAAGCTCAATCCATAGCATACTTAATAGTGAAAAATGGAATGCTTACCTCCTAAGATCAGGAATAGTAAAAGGATGTCCACTCTTGCTACTTTGATTTAAGATTGTACTGGAGGTTCTACAAGGAAAATTAGACAAGAAAATGAAATGTCATCCAGATAATAAAAGTAGTAAACCTATCTCTACTTGTACCTGACATGATCTTTTGTGTGTGTGTGTGTGTGTAAATATATATATATGAAATACTCAGAAATCTACAAAAAAAAGCTAGTAGAATATACATGTTAAATAAGTAGTAGCATATAAGATCTACATGCAAATATTAATTGTATTTCTTTACACTGACAATGAACATTCTGGAAATAAAATTAAGAAAATATTCCATATATGATAGCATTAAACAAATAAAATACTTAGGCATGAATTTGACAAAAGAAACAAGACTGGTAGACTGAAAACTCCAAAATAATGTTTAAAAATGTTAAAAGACCTCAATAAAGGGAATGACATTCCATATTCATGTATCAGATCACTATGAAACAAACTTCCTGGTTACTATATCATTGGGTTGTGTATTTTTTTATCCACTCTGATTGAACTTGGGGACCAGAGAAATAACCACAAATTTGGTCTGAAGACTCACTGGACCCTCTGTAAAATATATTTGGGACACAATATTATTCACTATCTTTGTTACAGAAAGTTCCCTCCAATTTTGACTTGTGGACGCCAACACAGGCTTCTAAGGGTTGGTGTCAAATCCCGGAGTCCTGCAGAGGTCTGAGTATTTCCATTGTCCCATAAGCAGGTACTTAGGTAATATCTAGGGATCATTCCGGGGGAGTTTTGGAGGAATGTTTATTATGCCTACTTGTGGTAGCACTGGAGGGGACTCCTCAAAAGATCTACTCTTCCTTTTTAATCGATGTGCTCTCAATTTGAGAATGGATTCCATTCAAGGACCTGAGTAAAAGTTGGCAATTTTACTGTAGGGGCTGCCATCAGCCTTCTGCTCATGAGTTGTTAATATTTTTTGGTTACACCTGGCAATCAAGACCCTAATCTGTTGTCTGTCTGTTTCACCGCTAGTAACACCATCATCTCAGCAGATCTCTCTGGGTCAAAGCACCCTACCCTGGTTGGCACTTGTATGTACATTGTATCAGTGACATCCACCTTGTTTTTGACAGTTACATACTTCTACATGGACTCTACTGTTCTGGAAACATTTGTTCAGTTGATACTAGGGATGCCAGTTTGTTAGTAGTAGCATCACCTAATATAAACCCTAGCCAACAGAGAATAAGCATCATTGAACTTAATTAAGAATATTGTATTTATACATTCTTTAGTGATTTAATGCATGAATCACTAAATTTTTTGTAAAGAACCACATAGTAAATTTTGTAGAGTTTGCAGGTTACATGCACTCAAATATGTTATATTTTTACAACATATATACATTCACACATACACATGTGTACATATACATAAATATGTATATATAATATTCCTAGCTCACAGTCCTACAAAATCAGGCCACCCTCTAGATTTGGCCCAAGGCCAGTTTGCTGACCTCTGCCTTAATTAGCCAGGTGTGTCCTCAAAGAGAATACATCAGATGATGGATTTTCTGGTCTCACACAATGCATCATTTCTAACGTTCAAACCACCTTTTAGTACCCTGCTTTCTTCAAGACTGTCAAGTAAGTTCTAGCATTCCCATGTCATTTACCCAGGCATTATTGATTGCAAATGCTAAGGAGTCATCAAATGCTAAGTAGTATATTAGGATAGATAGGATTTAATATCCTGTTAGGTTACATCTACTAAGTGATGACAGCTTGTGCCCTGCTAATATACCATCCCTGTATTATACTCTACACCTCTGCCCAACATGCTAAAGGTAAACTCTCACCTATGTTTGCATGTTCCTGCTGATGTGTATTACCCAGGTCCTTCATTTCTTTTACTTCATGATCAAACTATTTCCATGGGTCAGGGACTGTATTTCCCTTTTAAAGAAAAGCCTGTTCTTTCAGTGGTGGTACAGAAGGAAGAGGAGGACAAATTTTGGGAAGAGTTAATAGTCAAGGGAAAACCGGTACCCTCTAGTAAAGGGCCCTGTGGCCCAAAACACTCAGGGAATCTGAATGTGCAAGGTTATCAAGCACATCCTCCCAAATATTCTATCCTATCTCTGAGTGAACCACTTTTCTCTTTTGGGCCCCGAGTTTACCACAGGAGACTGTATACTTAATTTCCTTTGCTGGTCTAACCTGTGGAGGGATTGTTGCCCCCCTACTTCGCCGATTGCCTCCAGTTCTTCCCCTTCTCTTCTTCCCTTTTCCTCCCTGAACACCCGCTCCCACCAGCCCCAACCCGTGGGTATAAATTACCCCGCTCTGCTTGTGCCCGGGGCTCAGACTATGGAAACAACTCCTCTGAGTCCTCCAGCGTAAAATAAACAACCTGAACTTGCAAGTGCTCTGAGGGCCACTTGGTCTTTCTGACAGGTGAACGGGTAGACCAGTGGTTCTCAACCTTCCCAATGCCACGACCCTTTAATACAGGTCCTCATGTTGTGGTGACCCCCATGAAATCATTTTCATTGCTACGTCATAACTGTAATTTTGCTAGTTATGAATCGTCATGTAGATATCTGATATGTGTTTTCCGATGGTCTTAGGTGACCCCTGTGAAAGGGTCGTTCGACCCCCAAAGGGGTCACGACCCACAGGTTGAGAACCGCTGAGCCTTCTGCAACATTCACAAGGTAGAGCTTTTCCACAACAACCCCATTTACAATTATATCCTGGGCCTGATTTTCTGCAGTCTTATACAGAAGGTGGCGACTTCTTTAAATGCTTCCATGGAGACTTAGTGACGTTTACTGCATGCTCTGATTAAGAGTTGGATGACCTGAGTTTGTCATTTCCTTACTTTAAGGCTTCCACAGTATTTAACAAAAGCTAGCTATTTTCATAATCTTTACAATTTCTTTAAAAAAATTTTAAATTAAATTCGTTGGGGTGACATTGATTAGAAAAATTATATAGGTTTCAAGTGTACAATTCTATAATATATGATCTATGTGTTGTACTGTGGGATCAAATATGTGGTGATGGAAGGAATACAATTTCAATTATAAAAATACTTCAATTTCTAGAACTAGTGAAAAGGCCAATGCTTTTATTTTAGCCTGTATTTCATCTCAAACCACTTCAGATGATTATTTTAATTAGTGTGATGCTGCAGCATTCTGGGCGTTGGTTGTCAATACTATGCATCCAAGCACCAGTGAGGTTGCTTGGAAATCCACAGTATCATCTTGAGTTTCTGCTTTCTAGGGCCACTTCCAGTAACAAATATTTCAAACTGTATTTTCAGAAAAGGTAGAGCTGAAGGCAAGGACTCAGAGGCTGTTGAGTTTTCCAAGAAATGGAAATGAGAGACTGGGAAACGAGAGATAGTACAGAAGGAACAGTCAGTCACTAGAAGGGAGTACTATTGGGTTACTGTAATGGGCAACAAAGACTCGATTACAACAAGACATTTTGAGGAATATAAAGAATATCACCAAGATTTATCCATCTGATGCATGGAAGAATGGGTACAGGTCACCCATCCTGTCTCCTTAGGGTAAGTTGTCAGTCTCTCAGTTGTATGACTGAGTGGACTCCAGTAGTTGGAAACAAAGTGGAAATATGTTCTGTACAGGCTTGTGATCAGGCTCGTGATAAAGCACAGAAGGCAGGACCTGCAGTTTACATAGACGTGTCCACTGCAATTATGGCTCATTTAAGGAAGACAGAGGGCAAGTGAGGCAGGGCTCTAAAAGTCCCACCACTGCAGTCCTATAATTAATAAAACAGGAAACTACTGAGTGGAAAATAATAAATTAAGAACCTGTACTCTCTCAGCACTGATCCTTCCCGGTAGTGATCCAAGCTACAGTAATGACAGCTGGCTTCTCTATGGTTTTGGGTGATAAATTACAGGCCTATTTGTTAATTGTTTTCCCATTCTTTCTTTCATTTAAACATATTTTTTTGAGTACCTGCTAATTACCTATATTGGTTAATGAGGATTCAGAGATGAACTTTTAGATTTCTTATTTTAAACCTTAATATATACATATTAAGTATATATAATTTAAATGTTATATATACACATACAATGTTACATATTATATAATGTTATATATTATGTTTAGATATAATGTATATAAAATCTATATATTGTGTTTACATAAACATATAGGTTTTATATATAAAATTATGTATTATATATATATTAATTTATAAACATAATATATAGATATGTATTGGTATATCTGTTATCTATCATACATATATAACAGAAATAGATTATATCATTACAGAAAATATAAACAGACCTAATATATATATAATTCCCCCCCCATACTGAAGAAAATGTCATTTGAGATACATTTTATAACATTATATTTTCCAAAACACGCAGCACTGAAAATCAGTTAAAGTGACTTAACAAAGTCCTAGAGACTTTGAAAATTCTGAGAAAGTAATGAGTAGACAATAAACTTCCAAAAGGTCAATGAAATTCAAGGAAAAGTTTCTTTAAAGGTAACATAGATAAAAGACCACATTTACCCTCTGTTTTATGGATGATAGAATAAAGTTCAGTAATATGAGCAATACTGACATATTTCTAAGTCTATGAAAGGCCATTTCACCAGGCAAAGTAGTCAACAAGGTTTATACTGCTCACAAAGGGCAAATCTACATGAGCTCTTTCAGGGCAGGTGAGCAAGAAGAAATTGACAGTTATTGTGTCTCCAGATTTTATTTCAAAATAGTGTATATTCTTTCATAGGATTATTAATTCTTAGGGTTATAAGTCTTTCATTTAACCACATGTGTATACCTAAACATGTTTTAAAATAAATGTTTTTACTCCATTTACACATCAAAAGCTATTTTCTTCACTCAATATCTTTTTATTTTTCAATGACTGCCATTTGTCCATTTAATTGTCTTTACTTTCCATTTCATTAAGTAAATATGATTGTCATTTATACTAAGTCAGAAACAGCCATATAATATTCATAATCACTTATTTGCAGAATCCTCAAAATATAATGGTGGAGAGATCTGTTCAGAAAGAAACTTAAAATTTTGGCAGATATTCCTCAAAAGACATCATTTCTGGTTAAAAAAATAGGTCCTTATAAAAGAAAGGGTGCTTTTGCGGAGCAAGGGAAATATTCAAAATTTTTAATTCTGGGAACTCACTAAAGTCTTAGCTTGAAGAACTTTTCTACAACTCTTAACTAGTTGGATTATATATTTTCACATCCAAATAGGTTTTTTGGCTTGCAATTAACCATAAAAATGTGTTCAACCTCATTAGTAATCAGGAGATACAAATCAAATCCACAATGTGATTCAATGTGATTTTACTACAACCTAAAGGAATAGTTAAAATTTTAAATAGTGAAAATTCTAAGTGTTGCCAAAAATGTGTCAGTCATGGAACTCTCATCTAATGCTCAGGAGAAAAAAAAATTAGTACAAATTTGAATATGTATATACCAGGTAACAGTTAAGCCCTAGAAATATAGTCACTTACACATACATGCTTCAGAATTTACATTTAACAATGTTCCTAAAGGCAGTTTTTGAGAGTGAAAAACTGGGACTGTACAAGTTTTCACCAACAGTTGAAGGATATACTCGTACTACATACATGTTGGTATATTCCACAGTTAAATAATTAGCAACTAAAATGAACTACTACTGTAGCTATAACATGGATAAGTCTCACAAATATAATTGTATGTAAATGATGCCAGATACAAAAGAATGCATATTGCTACCTTCCATGTATATGAATTTCAGAAACAAGCAAAATGGACCTCTGTTGCTTCAAGTTATAACAGTGGTTATTTTGGGAAGGTGTTAGCAATTGGGAGGGAAATTAAGGGGACATCTACAGTGCTGGTAATGGTTCACTTTCTGAACTGGGTTGTGATCACCCCCGTGATCACTTTGTAATAATTCATCGAGTTTCATACTTCTTCTTGGCAGACTTTTTTTGTTTGTATAGCTTAAAAAAGTTTTACTATAAAAATTTGTTCTTTCACTCTGCAAATATCTCCTGAGCACATACTATATCAAAATAACTGTACCAGTAGTGGGGATAGTAGAGAGCAATACAAAAATCATTCACATGTTCAATAACTTCTATTAAAATCTGATTATTTATCAGGCTCCATACTAGGTCCTAAACACACACACACACACACACACACACACACACACACACCCAAATCCCTGTCTTAATTTCTTCTTTAAAGAATTTTCACTTCTTGTGGAGGAGATATACAAGAGCCATGAAGATAACCGGTCATTATAATACATGCTATGTTGGAGAAGTATACAGGTCTATGCACTATGTATCAAGAGACCAACCTGCATTTGGTGAATCAAAGGAAGATTCCTTAAAGAAAGGAAAATATAGTTGACCTCTGAAGGACGAGGGAGAACCAACTAACTGAAGAGGGAACAAACATTTACGAATAGCCACAGCATGCACATGTGAAGACTTTGAGAAGACCATTTCAGTACCATCACTGTGTGAAGAGAAGTGGGCAGGATGGCCCTGGAGAGGCCCAGAGAGCCGACATCAGACCGTCCTGTAGGCCATGTTGAACATTTTGTTGTTTTGCCAAAGAGCTACTAATAAGTATGAGCAAATACACAGCATATCACATTTACATTTTAATATATCACCTTTTCCACAGAAATGATAGTAGATTGGAGAGAGTTTGCAAACTTATTTTTGCAAAGGGCAAGGTAATAATTTTTTTAGGCTTTTGTGGACCGTAAACTCTTGGTCATAATTATTCACCTCTGCTTTTGAAATGGGAAAGCCCCTGCAGCAAATCTGTAATTGAGTGGATTTGGCTATATTCTAGTTAAACTTTATTTGTAAAAACGAGTAGGATTTCAAGTTGCATTTTGCCAAACTCTGGATTAGAGGAATGTTTATCAAACTAAGGTAGTAGCCTAGTAAACAGAGAACTTGGTCTAATGTATTAGTGGCTGATAAATAAAATGAGGAAAAACTCATAATTCCCTGGGTTTGTTTTGTTTTTACCAATCTCATCCAATTTATGTAAGATATCTGACGTTCTCACTTTACTGTTTTTGAAAAATCTAGTGCACTCTCCAAGATTTGGAGAACGCTGAGGACCTCACATTCACCTGTTAATTCCTGGCTCTGACATCTCACCTGCAACCAGTTATTTCAGTGTATGGATCATCACACCTTCCTTACCAAAGAGGTCTTTTTCTAGCTGAGTAAGTTTAAGTAATTTCCATTCAGTAATTTTTCACCAAAACGTCCACTTTCAAATTATTTTTCAATGTGAAAGCATCACAGACCATTGTGGAAAAAGAAGTGGGGTTTATTCAAGGGCCTCAATTTACATTATCTATGCTTTTCTTGAATCCGCCCCGCTAACCTCTGCACAGCATTTGACCTCCTTTAAATTTATTACTACATTAACAAACCCTTAAAATACTTCTAACTTGCGTGTACTATACAAACCTGGATTTTCCATGACCCATCTCAAGTTCTGTTTCCCAGATCACAGGCTAAATGCTGACATTTTTATGGCTTTTTCCAATCCTCCCATAGACTTACCCTTTGAGATTTTAATTGGGACTGTTCGGCACAGTGACTTGATAGAGCATTCCCTTAGCCTCCATAACCTCTCTTTCTGCACGAGCCTCAGCCTTATCCTGTCTAGGAGTTAGGAGTGCATCTAAGTGTCTTGTTCATTTTTTAAAATAGCTTTAATGTTTCCACAGCATCCCAAATACAACTACTACCCCAAAAGCGTAACCGCTGTTTATATATACATTTACTTTCTGGCTTGTCACTAGCTGATGAGCTGTAGTAAAAGTGGTAAGTTCTGACACCTGTGATTACTTATCTTCAGCTAACTCAACTTCAGGGCACGCATCAGAGGCTCCTTGCTTACTACTGCTTCCCCCATGACGCAGCTGAAAAGGCTGTCTTCCCTGTCGTAGGGCAATACCCTTTCTGAAAAACACTGATGTTGACAGGCACTACTGGGAAGCAAGAGAAAAATTCAGTTGATAGCCATGGAGTCATTAACAAATTGATAACAGTTGTCTTTCTTTTTTTTTAATGCTGAGAGGATGAAAGCATTATGAATACTAATGGAGGATATGACAAAGCCTTTGGATATGTCTTAATTATTAAGACTGAGGTTTTCCTTTGCTTTTGGCTTCAAGGGATTTTGGGAAATCTGGGGGAAATATTTGATAGGCTCTATCTCAACCTTAATAGGCTCTGTTCCAATATTTTTGTGTGTGTTAGTAAAAATTTTAACCAATAGCGTGTCCAATGCAGTGTCAAAATCTTTATTTAGGGTCCTCATTAAATATGAGGAGAAGGAACATATTCATGGATATCAGACAAAACTTGATTACAGAGAGAGAAGTTCTTTGGAACCTCAAAAAGTAGCCCACCTGGCATGCATTCCATTTTACAATTTTCACTTGAAAGTGAGCCTCTACTTTTGTATTATGTTCCTAACAAACTCAGTGGCTAAAAACAACTCATATTTTTTCCAGCTCTATAGATTAGAAGTTTAACAGAGGTCTCACAGGGCTAAAAGTCAAGGTAAGCAATCAGCAGGGTGTCATTCTGTTCTAGAGACTTTAGTGGAAAACCTGTTTCCTTACCTTTCCCATCTTCCAGAGGCTGCCCACAGTCCTTGGCGAAAGTCCCTCCCGCCACCTTCAAAGCAAGCAACTCTGCATCTCCGTGGCCGTCCTTCTGCAGCTCCACCTCCTCTGGCTCCCTCCGGTCTCCCTCCCACTCTTTTAAGGACTCCTGCGATCGGGCCCACCTGGGTAATCCCGGCCACTCTAAGGCCAGCTGACCCACGAACCGCCTTCTCTCGGCAACCACGGTTACCGTTTGCCTTGTAATCTAACACATTCACAGGTACTAGGGATTGGGGTATAGGCGTCCTCGGGAAGGGCATTATTCTGTCTACCGTACCCTGTTAAATTTTGGGGAGTGGTGTTACAGAAGAAAAAGGAATGCTTTTTAGTGAAGGGTACAAAGATTGTAGCTAACGGCTGGACGATGGGGAAACTGGATTCTTTGAATGTTTACCACCTGTGTTACAGGTTTACTCTGTGGAAGAGGTTGAGCAAAGTTGACAGGATTTAACTAATGTAGAAAGCTAGCACCTGCATCTACCAGGCTCTGTGATTCTACTTACAACAAACACCATTTTTACACAGCAAATGCAAAATGGAAGCACGGAGGGAGAACAAAAAGGGAGGCAAATACATGGCCTGATTCCACCAAGGATCCACAACAAATGGAAACAAGTAACAAAACCCACAAACCAAACTGAGACGATAAAGCTGAGGAACTCAATGCAAAGGGAGCAGAGTTGAGACTTGCTGCTGATTTACCCCTTTGGCATGAAACTCACCAAGGCACAAACTCACCAAGCAAGGCACAAAGGACCTCCGGTGCCACACTTGGTCGAAGGCCGCAGTCTGCAGCACGAAGTGCCAACCTTGTCTCGGCGGAGCCTCTGGGAGACCTGTAGAAATAAAGACCATCCGAATAAGACCAAATAAAGCCGAGGCAGAGTTTGCCCTACGTAGCAAAGGTCCGCCACTCAAAGGAACTTATAGGCAGGCAGGAGACTGAAAAAAGTGAGGAAAAAGTAAGTCGTGAGCTACGCTTTACTTGAAGGTTGTTGGCACGCTGACGACACCTGGAAGAGAAGCATTGCATATGATTGCATTGGGAAGCATATTTGCAGTATTTGCCTTTCCCAATACTAGGGAGGCTCGCAGTCATTTGTTTTCTTGACAGTTCTGGAATACAGCTATAAATGCATAACTTAGTAACTTAGATTTCACAAAATTATGGTCACTACCCGTAAGTCATTTACTTTTGGAACTTAACCCACTACACAGGGATGTAAAAGGAATCAATGTGCATTCACCGTTCACTCTTCTAACGGTGGCACTTCTTTCAACAGTTCCCCCAGAAACAAGGTCTCGCTGGGGTCCGAGCAGTTCCAGAGCCTTCCACTTGGCCCTTCCTAACCTGTTCTCTCTCATTTGGATATCCCTTATTCTCACTGAAATCAGAAAACTCATTTGCATTACATAATCTCTTTTAATCCTTTTAAGCCCACAAAGAATAACTACCACAAAGCTCTTCAAAGATTATAGTACTATCCTCCCTTATAGTCATATTTTTTTAAAATCTTGTTTATATCAATTTGCTTATAGCAAAATTGGTTTCATTATACAGTGTTTTACGTAAAGTCTGAAGACCTATAGATGACATTAATGGAGACTTACTGTACTTTATTTCAGACTGCACATTTGTTATGTTTATCTTGCCACTTGGTTGCCTCACCCATAGCAATGAGGTCATAACTCTTTTTAGAATAAAGCCTTGGAACTTGATCTGAATTTTACCACTAAATTTAAATTTACCACTTCCCATGGCATTTTTTTTAAGGGAGCCACAACAAAGCAGGTGTGGTAACAAGTGGTCTATCCACTCAGCAGCATAGTTTTGGTCAAAGCATAGAAGAGAAACAATGTATTGAATTTTGACATTAAATATTCCCAGAAGGACAGTTCACATATTCCTGTCTAAAGGATTACTGATGAATGTTTCCATTTCTATTGTAATCTTTGATGCAACTCAAATCAGCAGAAGGATGGCTTTGGAAGTGAAAGATGGGGTTGCACTAACATTGTCAGATATTCACTCAACCTCAAATTGACATTAACGGATTGTTACCAGGATACACAGAATTCACTACGAAGAATTATGTCCTTTCTGTCCTTGGTCGTGAAGTTAAACTACCTGCACAGGAGTCAAGTTTTTGAAACATCATTTAAAAATGTATCTGAGTCTATAAAATACAGCATCTGGCATATTGTTCTTGGCTTTTACTAAATTTTCAATTTTTAAAATAAAAGTCCATAAAATGGTTAAAATTCAAATATTTGAAGTTCTTCTATTTATACCGAAGAAAACTTGGACTTACAGTAACAAATCATTCCATTATCCTGCACAGAGTAGAACAAGTACAAATTGCACACAACATCCTAATCTCAATTTGTACATCTTACAATAAAATTTATTGTTTCTTTTAGTATACTCATTGTTTATGCACAGCAACAATCATATACTTTCATAGTTTAATAGATAAAAAATCATACAAGCAGTATTTGAACATAAAACATTTATGAATATATTGAGTATTAAGTTATAAAAAGTATTGCATTTTATGTATGAAAATTTTGGTGCTGAGCTGTTTATATATATAACACTTAGATTAATATTTGTATATTTTTAATATAAAAAAGGTTAACCTAAATTAATATTCATACTTGTACTAGAATTATAGATTATCTACCAATCCTTCTATATGTATTTATGTGTGTCTATACATATGCATTTATATGTAGATGTGCATGTAATAAAAGCAGAAAGTTTTACTTCCAAATCATTGAGACTACAGAATATAATTTTTATAAAAATACTGAATAATATCAAAAGCATTTTGATATCTTTATGGAATCTAAAGAAATTCTAGTTCCATATGACCTGTAAAATTTTAAAGTTTATTATAGTTTTAGTTTTATGGGATAGTAGAGAAAGTATCACAGGATGCAGAAATGTTATGTTGAAATGGATTGGGGAAAGTCAGAAACAGAAAAAAAGAACACTTACATGTGATGAAAATAAACTCTATATTTGCATCATATGTCAACACCACCTATTGTTTGAAAAGCAAAGTGCACATTCTGAAATGTCAAGACGTAGAATAAGTCAAGAATGGAAACCAGAAGAAAAAGACAGAGGGTTACTAGCTTGAGAGAACTAGGTCAGATGTGATGACAAGAGCAAATGCTGATAACACTGCCAGAAAGAGCAAAGCACACGAGTTTGAGACGGTTGTGTCAAAGACATGACCTTGGCAATTTTAAAAGGTATAACATAAAGGGGTGTACATAGAAATGCCTCAAGTGGCCTCAGTGGGCAAGGCAGGGGAAAGGGTCATCAACACAGCCCGTATAATGAAGTCCCAAGAGAAGAAGGAATTGAAAGAGAAACGGCAGAACGAGACAGTGCATGAAAATCCTAAAGGAAACAGAAGCAACTTATGAAAGCAATATTTCTGTTTCACCTCTGCTACCAAAACATCTTTGCTAAAAATACTTTTAAAAATAAGATCACACAGTATATCTTTGGTGATTTTTAGAATAGAGGCCACTATTAAGGAATACAAAAATTACTAATTAGGACACTTTCTACTAATCTTTAGACAGGATTCCTCACCTTTCTGCCAAAGCTGATTGTTTGGGGTAGGATAAATTGGTAACACAGATCTATTATTTAAGAACAAATTTACACTTTATTATCATATTCTGACATTTAAAAGATGCTCTTGTTGTTATAGTCAGAATTTTAGAGTTTTTGGAGGGTTGGTTTTGTTGTCCTTTAGTAGAGTTTTTCCCCAAATACATACCACTCCAGGGATCCATCATACTTTTATAGACTTTCCCTCTAATTCTGGTGTTTTAAATTTTTTCCCTAAATGTCTCTCTCCTTTTATTAAGGCTGATCATAGTTCATCTGCTGAAACTTCCTCTCTTTTATCCAGGAATCCAGGGTAGAAAAAAAAATGGTTTTTGTCCTTTATAGACTTTCTTACATAATTTCTCATATATATTTTTACATAATTTGTATTGGGAAATATAATCAAACTATTACTGCAATTCAATAATTTCTCCTGTAATATTACACACACACACACACACACACACACACACACACACAAAATACTGCCAAGCGGGTACAATTTTTTCGAAGCAGTAGCTACCATTTCTGGGCAGTTCTAATTCTAGAAATAACTCCCCCTCCCTCCCTTTATCTTTGCCATCTACTGGTCTTCAACAATTTGTTAAGCACCCGCCATTGGCTGAAAACAGTAAAAGACATTGAATATACAGATATGAACAAGTCAGATAGTTTCTGCCTTCACAAAGCTTAAAATTTAGAGGAAGAGGGAGGCATTACATGAAACACTCAGAAAAATAACTGTAACCCAGCTATCAATCGGAGTCTCCATGAACCATCACTGAGCTTGAATCTCATTTGATGCCCTAGGGTGATTCACCATTTCATCCTAGATTGCTGCACATTGCTGGGACTTGGTGACAGCAGTTCGTTCCGGAGTTGAGGTCCTTCTTCTCCTCCTATTCTGTTGTTGAGTAAGTAATGCAGATAGGACTGACATTTCCCTGAATTCCCACTTAGAGGTCAACAAAAATCACAGTTCCTCTGTAATTGAGGAGAGCTGTACAGAAATTCAAGAAAAGCAAAGAAGAATTTTACATTGCATTTTAGAAAATTGCTTCAAATAGAACATCATTTAGCAATTTATCTTAGGACTTTTTAACTTGCCTAAAGTTTCAGAAAGAAGCGTGGTAGAGCAGGCAGTGTATTCTTTTGGGGTGATGTTTGAAAGAGGGTCTAAGAAGGTATTCAGAATTTTTCATTTTGTTTTCTATTTGAGAATGCTTCCCTTTCTAATATGTAACTGATCAGAAATGGTTTATGTAAGTGGATATTATCTTAGTTTTTCATAATACAATGAATCATAGGATTTTCACATCAACACAGATTTATCTAGATTTCACACATGAATCACAACATTAGCACATCATTTTCTCTTATGTGTACTAAAAATACAGTGTTCTGTTGGCATTATTTTATTACTCGCAAAATTAAAATAATTGTCAGAAATATAGCCCATTTCAGTTACATTCTTTTTGTCTTTTGGCTGGTATATAATACAGTAATCAGGTCATTTTAAAATGATAATGGAACATTCGTTTCCTTCCAGTTTAAAAATAACTGCACCATAAATTTAGATTCCTTCCTCACATTTCATCACTTAGATGATTTGAAGTGGACTTAAAGATGGCCAAAAAAAAAAAAAAATAGACAAACGAAAAGAATAATCACATTTTACAGGCTTAGAGTTTTTAATAAATCCATTTCCCACAACTGTGATGGACAAGAAGGCCCACACTCCTTACAGCTCTTCATGAGACCCCCAACCACTCTTGACAGTCGTCATTTTACCGGAATTCCTGCCTAAGAGACTTTGCCTAGTAGACGTATATGGTGAGATCCAATTTTTCTTTTCCGTCTAAGAGACTATCAGTTCTAACCTCTCATACTTTACATCTTTAATTTCCTGAGTCACCATAAACTTATTCCTCAATGTCTGTACTTGAATCCCCATAACTCTTTGTAAATCCCCTAATTTAATCCAATCTCCTATACTTCCCTAGTCACCTCCAAATTCCTTCCTGGGAATTAACAGTCTATCATCGGCAAAATGACCCCTTCTATGAAACTCTCCTCCCAGTTTAAACTGAACCAGTTCTTTAACCCTGAGGGCATTGCCCTTCCTGCAGGACTGCCGAGTTAAGGTTGCTTTTGCTTCCCTTTCCTTTTCTGCTGCCCTGCCTGGATGTCGGAGAGGTTTCCTTCGAGGTCCCCATTGCCACCACCACTTCATAGCGCCTTAAATACACAGGCAATCTGTATCACCATCTGCTACAACTTTTTATTGTGCTTATCTAGCTACACTCAGTTGTTACTTTTCATTTTAGCTTCTAGATCCAGTTCCTTTTCCACTACGATGCATATCAAAATCCCTGGTGAGTTTAATATTCACATAGACTCTCTGTGTTAGGCATGAATACATCTGCTATAAACAGAATAACTATAAAATATCACAAATATGCATATATGTATGAGGGCTGTCTAGAAAAAAATCCAGCCCTTGAATGCAGAGGACGTAAAGAATCTCTTTCTTTGGTGATGAAATATTCTTGATTGTTGACAAGGTCAGTCCACATCCTAGTTATAAAAAAGGTAGCAACTCTGGACTCATTTGTACTATCACATTTACTACTAAATTTCAAGTGACCATATGAAGAATTAGGAAATCATCTGGGAGCAGTTTAATTACTCCTATATCTTGCATTTATTGTTTGAAGAACTTACGTTTAAATGAAGAAAAATCAACTTTGACTAGATCCAAGTCATCATTCTTGCCTATCTCAGAACCTGACATAATTTAGTATCCCATTTATTTGCCTCACTCTGTCCAACAAGTGTGTTCTCCATGCCTCCTCTGTCACCACCCTGCAGTCACAACCGTATCTGGATATTACCAATAACTGTACCACCTCAAAGATCTAATATTCAAATATGAATTCCTCTTACCACGTCCTACTATGTTTTCAGCACAATTTGCTAGAACTCATATTCCTACACTTTTCAACCCAACTGAGCACTCTAATCTAGTGACATTTTTGTGCACTAATATATACTATTGATAGTCAATATCCATTTTTACCTGGTTTACAGTTCATGAATGAAAATCATAGCCTTGAACACATTTTCATTCTACACATATTTCTTTCTAGAGAGTTTGTGTTACGACTCTACCCTAGTTGATTCAACTTTCTGCCTTCTCTACTTCTGAAACTGAAAACACATATAATGCTTTTCTTTCTTTTTGCTTTTCTTAATTTAAATTCATCACCTCAATTGTGCCTTTGGTTCTATCCTAAAATACTGTAATTTTTTCCATAGATCATTCGCTCACTCACTCTCATAGAAAGTTATTTTAAATTTCTCATTTTTCTATTAATATTCAGCACAATTCCTCTTCATCACTCTCAACTGATCTTTGCCTCTAAGAAAATGGAAAAACATCAAGAGAATTTCATCACTTTATGTATAACAACTTGCCTGCACTTAGATACATGTATCTTGTCTGACTGCTTTTTTTTAAATAGATGCACTTCCCATATTCAAATATAAAACTAAAACTCTGTGTGTCATGCTCTCATTCCTAGGAAAAGTCTTAATTCCACATTATCTTTTTCCAGTTTCTTCAATTTTCAATCTTTGAGTGGAGATATTGGTTCATCAGTATGCACATATGCTATGGCAGCATTCATTCTAAGAAAAAAGACCCCCGTATTATTTACTGTTCACACGCCTTCTCTGGTCTTTATTATAGTAAAATACCTCACAAGACTCGTTTATACTTGCTTTCTTACATTCCTCACATTCGGTTCCTTTTAGCCCTTAACCAAGCTTTCATGCATACTTTTATAAATGCACACACACGTGTGTGTATTTATATATGAACCAGAGCTCTTTGGAGAAACAGATAATTCCAGAATTGTGGCAAAAAAAAGGTCAAATGAATCCGAAGCATCTTCATGTTCCAAAAGCAAAAAGTGCTCAAAGAATCATGGGAAGTATCAACAAGATACAGAAACCAGGGAGAAGTGACTCCTAAATGACAAAATTTGAACAATCTAAGCATTAAGAAATATATTACAGGAAATAGAAATTTGTGAGTCCATATTAAAAAAACTAAGTAGATGAATGTATAGAGTATAAATGGTAAATGATGGAAAGCTAGCTATTCCTTGCAGTAAACTACCAGCTAAAAATTTTAGAAAAAATAATGGACAGAAAATCATCGATGGTGAACGTCAGTGTGATGGTTAATTCCGGTGGAAGTCATCACAGTGCTAAAGCTGGATGTTTAATGGAGGTCAGGTATTTACAGTGCCTCTGAAGAACTTCTCACATCGTGCTGGGTCAACTGTAATGCCGCGACAAAAAAGGATGACTTGCAGTGGAGATGTTGGGTAGACGCTGAAATATAAATAATACAAGACCTGAGTCAGGTCATACAAAAACAATTGTGTGTTTACAGGTTGAGGAACAGATCTTTTTAAACTGTAAAATCAGGCGGGATATGGAAGAAGTGAGGAACTATAGACAGAAAGGACCTGAAGAGATGTAGCAGGTAAATGCAACAAATGCTCTGAAGCAGGATCCTGGACAAGGAAAGAACTACAGACATGGTTGGGGGTACGGGGATACCTGCGTGCTGTTTGTTGGTTGGGTAGTAGTATTGTATCAGCATAGTATTGTATCAGTATTGCATCAGTTTGTTGGGAGGGCTGTATAATGAGTATCCAGACCAACATTCTTGTCCTTGGCTGATTCACACTAGAATATCTAGGGATAAAGCAACATCAAGCCTGCAGTTTTTTTACAAATGTTTCCTAAAAAGGAATATCTGAAGGAGGATATGCAGTAGAATACTGACAGTGATAAAATAAATTATTAACAATTATTTTAACATTTTAAAATATGTTAACTTTGAGCAAAGTACAAAACAGCAAATCACTCTGATTAATTTTTTCTATCAATTATATTACAAATACTAAATATATAAAATACAAATATTTATTTAACAATTTGGAAGTATGATTCTTGAATTCCTAATAATAAAACTATTTGAATAATGAGTCTATTTTCATTGAAAATTATCATGAAAAACTAAGATTAAAGCAATATGAGTACAGAAGATCAAAGATGTAGAAAAATCATACACAACTATTCTTTCATTTTTAAAATGCTTATTTAAGTAAATGTACATAATTTGGCTTTTCCTAGATGGTCTATCAACTCTACTTACTAATAATCAAATAAAAATGAACTTCTGTGTTAATAATGAGCATGCAGGCAGATGCCTTAGAAATACAGGTGCTTGAAAGGAACTGCTAAATGTTGGAGACACCTGGCTAAGACTCTGGAAGCCAGCGATTCCCTTTCCAGCTGGAATCACACTGGAATGTATAATTACATTGTCCCTGCGAACATCAGTTATCCAACTGGAAATTCCCAGAGAGTTTTCGTCAGTACCATCCTAAAAATACTAGAAAATTGATAGAAGTCTCTATTTTTTCATTTTATTAAAAAGGAATATTTTTCTATAGGTTATAAAATTCAGTTTTCTTTCTGCATAATTCAGTTTTCTTTCTGCATAATGACAAGCATGCCTTTTTACCTTCTATTAACTCTACTTCCCCTTCTTTTTGATGCACAAATATTTTTATAACATCATAATATCATCTGTCATAACAACCAAGTCCCATTAATAAATTATGACCCATAGTTTTCCAAGCCATTGAGTGTTTCCATTTTTAAAGATGAATTTGGCTGATTGAGTATCACGAGAAATATGCTGGCAGTTACAGATTAGTGAGAAGCCATTCCCAGTTGCTTCCAAATTAAGTTATATAAGTATTTTTATAGTAATGATGCATAAAGATAAGCCTTATGTAATGGCATAAGATGAGATAATGACTTAAAACAAACAATTATTGAATGCTCACTCAATCTCCTCATCTATACAATATACATGGTAATGACGTATACTTTCTAGGCTGTGAGGGTGAATGAGTGGGTGCACAAATAGTAAGTGCTTCATGTGTTAGTTGTTATTCATAATATTATTCTAGCTGCTGTTGACCCAGAAGGAAAGCACACATACTCTCCCCCACCCCCGCCCCCCGCTTAGGGAATTCACATGAGATTTACACAGAGAGTGAGTTATCTATGAATTCACATAAAAATGTATTTAATTAATGCTCAACTCTAAGTCAGAAAAACAAGGCTTATCTGAGGACTTTCTACTGCCTAAGTCAACATGTTGCTGAAAATAGTATGATAGATAAGCAGTTTACAGTGTTGAATTGAGCAAAATAAAAGATCTCACCTTAACAAGTTCCTTCTAAAATCCCCCAAGAAGAGAGAATATGAGTAGAAGAGAAAAAAATAAGTCTCAGAAAAGAACAAATGAGAAAAAGGTGTATTTATAAATGGATCATGGTGGATGTCAATGAATTATCCCTAATTCGTCATGGTAGCCATGATAGTACCTGCTCTGCCAGATGTGGTCATTTTACTAGAACATTTTAGCATAACCACTTGTGGTTTTTACATGGCTCTTAATCTGGAAAATATGTTTTCAAATATTAATCATGTGAGAAGCATAGGAGCAATTCACATTCATCTGAAAAACAGAATACATTCGAAGTCGTCTACCAGGGTTTTGTTGTCATATTGTAACAGGCTCGTCCTCTGTCACAATATAATGCGAATAGAAACTGATGTTCTTGACATTCTGGAGAATATAACATTGAGCCACCTTACTGATGAGGTCATGTTAATAAACCTAGGAAGTAGATAAAGGATATTACTCTCAATGTCCTGGCAAGACACTTGTGCTCCAGATGAATGTACACATAGAATCCACTAGTGTTACCATATGTGACAACACCCAGGAACCTTCAGCCTGATGGGGCATTGGCAAAGGTTCTTGAAGGCATAGGTAAGGCACCATCTTGGACACGTACTGTTGTTCAAAATGTGATGTACTCCTTAAACTCTTGGCCATAATACGACAGAATACACAGGTCCAGGAACCAAGAGGGTAAGTAGAAGTGGTCCTATTTGCCGTTATATTCAAAGATCCTCCTAGTGCTTTCTGATACCACAGTTGTAAATTTCATGAGTTTAATTTTATGGGTTGCAAGTGATAGAGAATGCTTTATAGTTGACTAGGTTTCATTTTAATTTGGAGCTTATATAATATTTAAGTCCTGGTTCCCAGAATGAGGGCACTCCTATCATGAACAGAGTATAAATTTGCTAAACATAAAGCTATGGCTACCACCTGGTCATTTGAGATCTCTATTTTGGCAGACATTGTACTGGCTGGTGTAATCCTCATGGGAAAGTAAGACTATTGCTATATAATGTGAGCACAGAAAAGCATGTCTGAAATCTAAGGGATACACAGTGGAGAGTGTCCCATGGTGCTTCCATGTCCAGATTTAACTATCGAGAGACAAGTATTACAACAATGACCCAACCAGACATGAGAACTACGATAAATGACTGATTTACCATACCCCACAGCCCAGACAATTCACCTACACCAGTAGAAGCACCACTTGAGGAAGAGGATAATCTAAAATGTTTTGCAGAGAAGAAAGATAATATTGGTTACAATCTTAGGATAAACCACAGAAGCCTAGAAAGTAACTCATCCCACTAACTTCGTTCTTGTATATATGTTTTTAGCCAAAATATTCACCAATATTTGAAGAAGCCATGGAGGCTTAAGTGTGAACTTAATGTAAGAAGTGAGTGGGTATAAGGGATATTGATTTGTTGATGTTTGCAAAGCACCAGCTTCTGTCGTCATTGATTATCTCTATTGTTTCTCTATTTCATCATTCTACTTCATCTATTTCATTGATTCCTTCTTTCTGCTTGCCTTGGGTTTAGTTTGCTCTTCTTTTCCAAGTTCCTTAATGTGGCAGTTTTAAGTTATACTTTGACATCTTTACTGAGGTAAAACAATTTCTCATTTTTATCTCAAATACTTTTTAAAAAATTTAAATCAAGTTAACCTGGCATTTTAAAAGCACTGAAATAGCTATATACTAAGATTCTAATTTTTTCCATGCATTTCTTTCTGTATATTGATGTTTATCTAATGTTAATTTTGATTCATTCTGGAAGGTGAAATTCATGATACTTTATATTATTCTATACTTAATTGATAGAATATTTCACAAGGTACATTTAACATATTAACAAAAATTTAAATTAAATTTAAAATTAAAAATAGAAGTATAATTAATGATAGGCCTAATCAAGTCAACGTTTAACTTGTCTAGTCAAAATGATTTAGACTTAATCATTGATTATATGCTAAAAATTTTTACTTCATCTTCATTACTCAAAGAATGAACATTTCTAAAAATTATCCTTACATTTAATGATTTATTACATCTGGCTCCAAGTTATGACTATTTAGAAAGCATATTCAATTTGCTTCAAAAAGTATTTTAGGTAACTTCATATTAACTATTATACTGAATATTATAATAAAGAAAATTACAGGATAGGGACCACTTTATTTAGAAATAATGTGAATAAGCATTTGACAGCCAACAAATTTCATAAATTAGAAACACAACCTAAACACTTTGAATGTGTTTTTGTGTCCCCTTTCTTTCCAGGAAGCTTTAATCATAAATAATTTGACAAATAAGTCTACTTCTTTTGGATTCTTATCGTCGCCTGAAGAAAAATAATTCCATGGATGAGAGATTATATAATGATTTTAAAAAACATAATCACAAACTTCAAGGTACTGTAAATACTAAAATAGTAAAATATGCCCAGAAATATAGTACCAGAAACTTCCTCTGTCCATCCTGTTGTATGGGTTGCAAGTGACATATAACCTTTTGTAGTTGACCAGATTTAATTAATTTGGAACTTACACGACATTTAAAACACACACACACACACACACACATTTCTGAGTTCAATTTTCCATCAGACTATATTTTAGCTATCATAATGTGAGACATATTGAGGAGTCAGAAGTGATTCTAAGTTCTTCTTCTCAAATGTTATGTCTTCTTATAAGTACCAATTAGATCCCTAAGAATCCACAGTTGTAAAATCTGTCTTACAAAGCACGACAGTTTCATTCTATATACTCTCTTTAGCTAATAAAATCTAGTATTTGCTTCAAATTCCAACTATTATATAATAATGGTTCCCAAGTAGATATCCAAAATATAAACATCAAAATATCCAAAGCCTACTGAAAATTTCCATTTGGATATCTTACAGACATTATTAAATAATATAAACTCATGTCTAAACCAAGTAGCCCAAAGTCAACCTCAGTTGGGGTAAAACTGTAAGTCAAAATTTTAATATATTAACTTGTCTTTAATCCATATGTATGAGGGCTGTCCAGAAAGTATCCAACCATGTAAATATGAAAAATAGAGGCATTTATGGCTGGATTTTTTCCAAACAGCCCTCATTATATTTTTATATTTTGAAGTTTTTATATTTTACTGTATTCTTCTATCCTCTAGACAGTGATGTTTTTTTTTCTCAGATAATTAAGAATACTTTTCTTATAATTTGAACAAAAAAGTAAATTTCAAGCTACTATACTAAAAATAGAGACTATTTAAAATATGGGCATATAAAAAAAGAGACAATCACTCATTTATAATTAGGAGAACAAATATAGAACACGTTTCTTTGTTTCTGTGAATTCCTTGCTACTTTGTCCCAGACTCTGTGGTATGCTAGGACTCAGAAATAGAAAAGTCTCAGACCCTAAGATGTCAATAGAAACAATTCCAAGTGTCAGAGGAAGCTTAAAAGACAAGAAAAAAATGTTTTCTTTGTCTGGGACGATCTCGTGTTTAAAAAATATAGTTACTTAGTTCTATATGAGTTTGAAAGGTTGGTAAATAAAGCTAAAGAAGAAGTTAGGAGCCAACTCATAAATGAACTTAGACCAAATGGCTTTCATCATGCTAAGTGAAATAAGCCAGACAGAAAAAAAAAAGAACTGCATGATTTCACTCATATGCGGAATATAAAACTGAAAGCAAAGAAAAAAAGAACTGAACAAACAAATAACCCATGGACACAATCGATAGTTTAATGTTTATTTGGCGACGAGTGGGTTAGGGAGGGGAGAAAGGGGAGGGGGTGGGAGAGGAGGGGGGGAAGCTAAATATAAGGGGATGGAAAGAGGGGTCACATTAGGTGGTGAACTTATTATGCATCAAGTTGACAATGCACTGTGGAATTGTATGCCTGAAACCTATGTAATCCTTGCTAACAGATGTCACCCCAATAAGTCTAACAATAAA
>PVJL010002118.1:0-68053 GCA_004026885.1 Lyroderma lyra | reverse complement strand
GGCTTTCTTCCAATTTGGTATGTCTAAAACCAACACACATACTTTTATTTAAACTCGACTTCAAAAGACACACACAAAAATTCTTTGTTAATGGTGAGCTTTCTTCTATACTAAATTATAAAGAGGACCAGGTACCAGTCACCAAAATGTCAAATTTAGTTAGCAATTTAGGTTGTGCTTTCACCAACTCATCTGAATGACGCATTTTGCTGTGAAATGAAATGTACCACATGAGATATTTTGAGATAATTTTTGACAAGCAATGGTATGAAGCCTAAATAAATTTTTGGCATAACAGTATCTTTCTAAATGTCACGGCAATCTAAAATCTCAGAAGTATGTGTGAAATATTTTACAATATACACAGTTCTTAAGAATAATGACATCTTTCTACCTTGCCCTGATACAACTCAACTATTATAAAATAGATTGACTCTGTTTATGGGTATTAATATAATTCAGTTTTAAAACATATTAGATGAGGCTTACACTTTAAAATATTACTTCACTTAATAACAAACTATTAAAAGTGAAAGGAATTGAGACAGATGGCACTGGTAATTATTAAATGCTAACATATTCTAACTATATCATTACATATTGTCTTAATTAAATTTTCCCATTCTTAATAGGAAATACATGTGGTTGTTGAGTTGTGATTTCTAGCTTTTAATCAATACATCCAGAAAAAACCATATTTGAGAATATTACTTTAAATATTTTCTGCAATAATAAAATGTTAACAAACATGCACTAAAAAATTCCCTGCCTGACTCTTCCAACTAATATGGGATATGACTGGTACGGCTTGAAATAGACTTTCGATTGCTGCTGTTTCCAGGATCAAAGCCCCAGGAGGAAGAGTGAGCAGGTCATCAGTCTGAGGAAGGAAAGAAGGTATGTAAGAGAAGACAACATCATGCATAAATTCTTCTCTAAGATTGTCACCAGGCATTCTTTTTCTTATAGAATAGAAAAGGCAAAAAAACTTGTTTATAAGATTTACTTCAGAATTAATAGGTTTAGATCTTTTACATCACACTATTTTAAAGATAATAATAACAGAAGTTTTATGCAAAAACTATATCAACAAAAACAAAAAAACTAAGAAAATCTAGAAGAAATCATGGTATATTATGAAAATGACAGGCCATTTTGGTAATTCAAAACAATCTATTTTTATCAGATATAATACTCATATAATTTTCAAGAAGGCATTCATTCATTGCATCGAGGAAGGTATGTCTATTTAAATAGCACCTTTTCTCTCATCTAACTTAAACTTGAAATATAATGCATTTCTCTACCTGCACGACATAAAATTTGCAGCATAGACTACTTTAACAATTATATCAAATTATTATATTTTGGGAGAAATGTGCAAACAAATTCTTTCAAGTAGAAATCTAAGGAGCCCCCACATAAATTGTTCATCATTCATTTCAAATCTTATTTCCAGCTAGTAGAAGCACTTTTTCTTATATGCAGATAGTGGTAAAGAAAAACGAAGTTACAAAAAAATGGGAGGAGGAAGGGAGAGATTGGAGGGAGAAAGAGAGATATTTGTGACTATATATCAGTAAGAGAGATGCAAATTCTAAAGTCAATCATCTCTTTACTTTCTATTCTCTCTATTCTTCTGCAAACTAATTTCTAAATAAGTGCCTTATTTTCTATGTGGCCCCAGAAGGAGTAACATAGAAAAATCTAAAATAATGGTTTTCCTTTCAATAGCAAAATTCTGCTTAGGGGGGGATCTTTATCTATCTATTTTTACCTTACATTATGAAAAAATTTAAACATAGACCTATGTAGAGATAACAGTAAAATGAATTGCCATATATCCATCACAGAGCTATAGCAATTATTAATGGATGGTAATATTGTTTAATCTATATCCACATCCACTCCCTCCAACAGCAATGGGTTTTTTTGAAGGAAATTTCATACATCAAAGCAATATATCCTAAAAATATTTCAGCACAAATATATAAAATATAAAGACTTTTCTTAAAAAATCATAACAATATCATCATTACACCTAAGATTTGACAAAATATCCTTATCATCCACTAATTAGACATTGCTCATATCTCTCTAATTTACTCATAACAGTTGAATTGTTCAAATTGGAATTCAAAGAAGATCCATACATTGCAGTTTGTTGGTATGTTTTTTGGGTCTATTTGGAGGTACAAGTAACTTTCTTGTTTGCTTGTTTTCCTTGCAATTTATTTTCAAAAGAAATCAGTTCTTTTCTTTTGCCTATTACAGACTGTTCCAAAGTTTGCATTTTGATGATGCATTCCTATGCTGGCATTTAACTTATTTCTCTGGTTCCTGTATTTCCTGTAATCTGGCTGTTAGATCAAGTTTTGGCCTATTTTTTCAATTTATTAATAAGAGTGTTTTATAAGATAATAGCTGTGTGCATCAGAAAAATATATTGTTTCTTTACTCTTTCTTTCCTATTTCCTTCCTTCTTCCCTCCCTGTAGCCCTCCTTTCCTGTCTCTCCCTCTGTCCGTCTTTCTTCTCTTTCTCTCCTAGTATGTTATCAGTTGGTTGTGTAAGTCAGGTTTTGGTTAAATAAGGTACAGTGGTATAAAGTATTCATAGAAAAGGAATACTGGGAGTCCCCTGATGGTGTAGTGGCTTAAGGCTTCGGCTCTGGCGCTGTCGGTGCTGCGGCCTGGGTTCGATTCCCAGCCAGGGAGCTACCCACATACCAAAAAGCCAAAAAAAAAAAAAAAAAAAAAAAAAAAAAAAAAAAAAAAAAAAAAAAAAAAAAAAAAAAAAAAAAAGAAAAGGCATACTGAAACTTGATTTTTCTTTATTACTTTCCAGTTTTAAATAATGATTACTTTCCATTAACATTCTGTAAAAGTAGAAAGTAAGTTGTTTTTTAATTTATGAATTTCTGGTTGTTCGTTTCTTTTAAACTTGTGAATTTTAATAAGTTTGATGTGCTATAATACATTGAAACTATTACTCTTTTTGTGGCTCAAATTATTCCGTTTGGTGGAGGATCAGTTCTTCAAGTTTGCTTTAGACTGTGTTTTCCATGACCCAGTAATCTTACACACAGAGGGTGCCAAAAAATGTATACACATTTTAAGAAAGGAAAAAAAACTATTAAAATTGTAGTACTCAATATACACTGGTAACAAAAGATGAATGCAAGTCACGTTTGACTTTTGCAAGTATAAGAAGTCCTCAAAGTGCTTAACATCAGTATTAAATAATAGATAAATAACATCTCTAAAAATGAGTATATATATTTTTTGACACCCCCAGTAGCTAGTTTTCTAGCTTCACGTGTTCCAAATTCACCTTTTACATTTTCTACCCCAGACTTGGGAGTCATCTGTTTCTCCATGTAGATCTCGTTACTTAATGGTGGTTTTGTATTATAGTGGTTTATAAACTCCTCTTTAGTCCAAATCAGGTCTCAGATGGTTAATTTCAATAATTAATAGTGTCCATATGGCTCCAGCATAAATATTATAGAAATACAAGGGCTGTCTGGAAAAAATACAGCCATGAATGCCTCTATTTTTCATGTGACGTGGCTGGATATTTTCCGCACAGACCTCATATGTTAGCACTTATCTAGAAGTTTGTAGCTGAAAAGATTCCTCTTAATTTCAGGTGCTATTCTCATACTGCCCTGCTGACCTTTCTCCTTAGTGCATTTTGATAACTTGGGTGTTCTCAGGCTTTCGGGCTTTCCCCACCCTTCCTGTTTTCTTTCACCCTCCATACTCTGAGAGAATAGAGTATTGCTGCTAGTGGTAATCTGACATGTTTTGCGTTTCGTGGTGATTCCTTTTCACTTGCTTTTGCTTCAAATGTTTTCTGGGTATTTCTGGGTTTAGTTGCTTAGTCAGATTTTGTAGGTAGGTTTGGAAATATTCAAAACTACAGAGCTACTGACATCTTACCTGATAATTCTCGAAGACAATAATTTAAATAAAGTATCACTTATTGCCATCCTTTCAGATTTCACCAATGTGCCAAATATTATTTTTTTTCCCCAAGATTCTTGCTGTATACTCAGAAGGAATATTAGTGCTACCAACCTGTGCTGTGATCTGGGTAATTAAATTGGTTTCTGAATTTTCATGTGGGGTGGGGCTATGGGGGTATATAGTTATTGCTATGTGCAACAAATATACAAGATGACTATAAGGATGAATAGAACACTAGTTGTCATCAGTGATTTGGCAAATAGTTGTGGATGGCTATAAAGAGCAAAACATGTTCAAGACACACTACTAGGCTAAGTGTAATAAGAAAGTTTTGAAGAGGATATAAAGTACAGTCCCCTACTATTTCAATGATAAAAGAAGATATAGATGAACATAGTATCTTGAGAAAAGTCATTTTAAACAAAGTTGATTTTACAGATCAGAACTCTAGACAGTATCTATGCTGTTGAAATTTCATGAGAGCTGGATATAATAACTATCATACTTCAATACACACCAAGCCCTGTGCTATATGTTCTTATGAACATTATGTTGCTAAATCTTTACAACAATTCTGTAAGGTAAGTATTAATCATCCCCATTTTATGGGTGAGAAGTCTGAGGCGGAGAAAGGTTAAATAACTCACTCCAGATACCACAGTCTGAAAAGTGCTTCCCAAGTTCTTAATTATATGACACTATCTACTTAATCACAGAAAACCTATGTGCCAAAAAACAAACAGATAAGTAACAGAAGACAACACTATTCAATAAATGAATTATAAACTATAAATAACAGTAACCAAAAATGTTTAAATTTAAATTAAAAGCACAATGCAGTAGCTTAAAAGAAAATTATGATACAAGAGAACAGCTGGGCCACTGATACGAAAAGGCATTTCAAATCCTCTTGGGAAAGGCCTTGAGATAAGGTGATTTAAGAAACACATAGCATAAAATTAATTTCCCTTTGACCCAACTTTTCCAGCTTTGCCTATAGAAATGAATTTTTAATAATTTTCAGTCCTCTTAAGCCGAGACAAATTATTAATCATTTGATTAGACCAAACCTACTCTGTAAGTTTTCATTTATCTTTCTTGGGATATAAAATGTGTTTTTAAAAGAAATTTTCCACAACGTTTATCCATTCCTAAATTCATTTCTTTACATGGAAGTATTTCAGGCTAGCTCCAGATAATGGCCTATTAGCATAAAATTTCACTTCTTGTACTTAATTTAAAAGATATACTATCTATTTTGTCTCAATCTTTATGAGTACTAGCTAAAATAATTAGTTTTCTGTTCAAAAATGATTTTGTAATATTCCATGAAGTCTTATCTGTTATATTGCTTTTAGTGCTTACCTCTAAGACCTGATAGCTTGTTGTAAAATCATTTACTCCCTCCCCATTTTGAAAGAAGAATGAGGAATTCAAATTCTAATTATAGCATTACAAATGAAAGCTTGATATGGAGATAAACGAATTATCTCCAAGACTGAGACCATTTCTTGGCAATCACAAAAGTGAATTATTTGACCTACAAATGTCCTTTCTATTCTCCTGATTTTAAAACTAGCTTATTTGCACCTTTTTGAAGGAATCCCTTCTATCCTTTCTTACACTGTCTGTAACCTTTAAATATAAGCTGACGTTTACTTTACTTTGACCTCTAAAAGTTTATTTGACAGTAGATTATTTTGAACTCAGGTCAATGAACATGCATTCTACAACAGCAATGCAATGGGAGTGGGATCTGTGCAGGTCTACAAACAGCTGTTGGGTCCATTGGGATGGAGAAGGGGAAGAGAAATCGGTTGTTAAAAATACAGTATGTGAGTGGCATTGTGCTAGGTACTCAAAAAATTTCATTAGCTGTCAGAAAAGACCTGTAGGTAGCAGTAATTGTTATCTATTAATAATATTATCTATGCAATGGCTAAGGTGTCACACTTTTACAAATCATGGTGATTCAAAAACCTGTGGTTTTGACTTTACCCACTGTTTATAGTGTTATTTCTCTGGGAATATGCTTTGAATGCACAACCTGGAAGATTACAAACCCATTTCTGCATGTCTCCATGTGGCTGTTTCTCCAAGACAGAGTTGCAAATGGATAGACCCCCACCCGAGAGCAGCAGCAGGAGGACTTCTCATGGTCTTTGCAGCTATACCTCCTATGATGAAGTGCTTCTCTCGGGCGTGGCAGTCCTGGCAGAGGGAGAGAGACCCATAGCTGTGTCTGGTGGTGAGTGAAGCGAGCACATTTTTCAACGTACATATTTTCAAACTCACATTAATTCAGGGAAATCTTTGTCCTCCATTTTAGGAAGGATAAATGGAGGCTCAGGGAATAATATAATGCTGTAGTCATTTAGTACTGTTTGAACTAGGCTGATCTGAAACAACTTTTCCGGCATTCTCTTCTCGATCTGGTTCTGGGTTAGGTTTGGCTAAGGAAGAAATAAGTGCAAGATGTGGAAAGTAAAACTGCATCAATCGCCACTACCCCGTGAAATTCAGTGCAGAATGTCAGGTGCTGGGCAGCTCACACCTGTTTTTGCTGCTCTGCTGGTTGGTAGCTGTGGGCCCAGACCCATAGCAATTCAGCTATGGAGCAGGGTGTCTCCCTTCAGCTTTGTCAAGTCCTCATCAGTCCCATTTTTGTGTAAGGTCTAATCTCACTAACAAATTTCTTATTCACTGTCACTCATAGTGGTTTTACTTCCTGATTGAATGCTAAATAATATACTTGCTAGATTTCATACAGCAGATACATGGCTAAAATTCAAGATTCATTCTAGCTGTCATGCACGCACTCTCCCTTTCACCTGAGTGGGATTTACAGTGGGAAGGGGAAGGAAAGTCAGTTTCCCTGCCCATGAACGACAGCATGAGGACAGCACTTCCCCCAGACTGAGTCTTCCCTCCTGCTCTTTCGTAGGCTCAGGACTAGGAGGGAATGCATTATTACTGCGAAAGTCTGTGTTGTAACACTGTATAATTAGCATTTCAAATACCTCTCTGTTAGATACTACTCAGTAAAAAAGTAAAAAAAAAAAAAAATTGTCCTGGACTTGAGAGCTCTTCATTATTTTCCACACATCATTGTAAAGCTTTTTCACATCAAATTACATAGTCACTCAAAATGTTCATCTTTCCTAGATGCATGTTTTGCAGCTATAATTTATCTGCATCTAGGTGATTTTGGTCTCTCAAATGGTTGAGAAACTTCTTTACTGGGCAGTTAATCCCATTTATGTTCTGAATGACCACTTTGTGTGTTATATTACCTGCTAACACCCCATTGAACATAATGTATGTTTGACTTAACAATCTCACCAAAATGCTGTTTCGTAGTCAATTGTTTTTATAGTCTCAAATTTCCAGAGGGAACCTTCCTGGAACTTTGCAGCAAATAATTATCTAAGAGTACTATAATTGGTATTAAATCTTTCAGCTTTTATTGATAACATTTTCACTTTATCAATATCTCTATATTTCACTTAAACCCTTGGTTCATCCAGGTTAAATATTAACAAGTGAATCTGCCAGTTCTCAAGCCCCAATATCACGCCAAGAATATTGACCTTTACTGATGGAATAATTCATAACTTCTCTTAGAAACTGTTTCATAAGCATTATTAAATTTACAGACACATGATTTTTTGCCATGGGCCAAATAAATAATTTCCTTTTAGCACTTAAGTGATGGATTCAGATTCTATATGTGTAGTAAAACTAATTTCTTATATTAAAGCTCTCCAGTTCATAATTTTGTTATGAGCAGAAATTGACTAATAACATGTGTTAAACTTATTAACAATCTTATTTACTGTATTTAATACCTTTTGGACAAGGCCTGTAACGTTTTGTTTCTTAGTTGGTTGAACTTAATATAAGGATTGACTTCTCTAGTCAATATATAAAGTTATTCCTATGAGGCTCAATTTATTAATACATTTTATCCAGCCACTGTAACTGGTCAATGATAAAAAAAATCACTTGGATAAGATAATCCAAGAGACAATTTGCCTTAAAACATTTTCTAAATTCTTAGTTCCCTTGACCTAAATTAGAAAAATATACAAAACTCTGTAAGACATACACTTTATATAAACTTTTAGGATGATGTTTTAAATTAATGCTTTAAATTTTTGAAGTGCATAAAATATAGTAAGTTAGAAGTTAATCTTCACATTTTGCGTTTTTCTTTCCAATAAAAAATGGTAAGTCTTGTAGAGAGGAATTGTTTCTCTATATCTTTTTTCTCTTTTCTCTATCAGAATAACATTTTTGGCTGGATGCATGGCCACTCAGTATAAAAGCACTTCGCAGCCTCTTTTTCAGATTAGTCTGTCCATGTGACTAAGTTCTGACCCATAGGATCTCATTTGGTTTCCTCCTGGAACCTTCCATCAGATGTATGTGGCACAAGTCCTTGCCCCTCTTTCTTTCCCTTCGTTCTGCTGTCTAGAATGTGGATGCTGCCACATTAGACCATGAGGATAAATATTACAGCTGAAAGAAGCCTACATTTGATGAGTTCTTGGAGCAGAACCAATTAACCTCTCCCAGGATTCTATCTCCATACTTCTACAAGAAAGAATGCTAACATTCTGTATTATAGAATCATTTTTATTTCGGGGCGTATATTGTACACAGCATAATCTAATTCTAATTGATGCAGTAACTATAGACTTAAGAATGATCAATTATGCTTTTGCTATTATTATATCTGAATTTGTGATTAGTATGTATAAGCTAGAGTAGCTATGTTCAAAATAATTATTAACTGTCAAACCAAATCTCTAAGACCTTAATTGAAATGAAGGTAAACATTATAAATAGCCTGTTAATTATATAGGAAAGTAATATGAATTATTTATATAATTGAACGGAAGGAGTTAAGTTCTTCTTTAACCTTGTTTAAACTATATTCCATTTAGGTTTTCTGAAAAGTAATTTTTAATATATATACAAGAATGTTTGATACAAAATAGATAGTCAATAGTAATAGCAGCTAATTTGTATTATATAGACTATGAGACAGATCCCATTTTAGGATTTTTACTTTATTAATACATTTAATCATTATAAAACTTTTAGAAATTGAATGTAATTTACATTCCTTTGACAAGCTATTTAGCCAAGTTCTCAATTAACATTTTTTATTTCCCCTCAAAGACGTGATAAAATTTCTGGGCCTCTTCCGATATGCCAACTGTAATTTTTCAGTTTCAATTGACATTCAATATTATTTTTTATTAGTTACTAGGTGTACAGTATAGTGGTTAGACATTTATATCATTTATGTAGTGTTCCCCCCAATTAGTCTGGTATACCTCTGGCACTTATGCATAGCTATTGCAACAATATTGACTATATTCTCTATGTTGTACTTTACATCCCCATGGCTATTTTACTTGTGTAACAGTCAATTTGTATTTCTTAATCTCTTTGGCTTTTTCACCCAGCTCCCCACCCCACCGCCCCTCTGGCAACCATCAGTTTGTTTCTGTATCTATGAGTCTATTTTTGTTCTGTTTGCTATAAAACAAAAATAATTATTTCTATTTAAATATATAATTACAAAGCTAAATTAAAATTCTCTTGAGAAAAAGACTTTTAGAAGCTAATTCCAGATCAGATAATAATATAAATTCGTATCCTAAATGTATTTTCTCAAAATCAGAAAATCAAGAACCAAGCAAGAAGATAAATAATGAAAGAAATATACAATCAGAGCTTTGCACCTTGATCAAAGACTGCAGGAGTACAGGGTTAGAAACAGGTTGAGATTATTAGAAATATTATGCATCTCTTTATTTATTTATAAGAACTTCTTTTTCAAAGAAAGTGGGTCTTTCTATTTAAACCATGAATTGTTTTAATAACTAACAAAATGGTTTAGTGTGAAATAAAACTAAACCATTAAGGTTATATAATGGAGTCAATCTCATCCTGTAGAATATAAAAAATTGCTGACATATTAAAAGAGGAAAACAATCTGGTATACTTGGACACAAATGGGGGAAAATCTACAAAACACTTAAAATAATTTAAAAAGTAAAGAGAAAATACAAGTAGGATTTCATTTTTAAGGCTAAGAACTTGTAAATGAATTCGTAGTTGGGAAAGAAAGGCAGGAAGGGGGATAGTGAATGATAAGACATGAATGAAAAGATATGGTGCACCTATTCTAAGACCAGAACCCTGAAAAATGATAGGTGTGATTGCTCTGCAAGGATTTCAGACCATAGCAATAAATAATTTATCTCTGAACTTTTGAAACATAAGGAGAGAAATTAATGAACAAGAATTCCTTAAGGTCTGAGTATGGAAAATAAAGCTTTTATTCTATTTGGAATGATTACATTCTTACTCAGAACCTAATGCATTTATATTTGTCTTGTGTATGTATTATGTATTATATTCATTAAGTGCAGATGTAAATGTGAAACACGACCATCATATAGATGCTATGTAGTGATCGAATTTAACTTCACATTCCACACAGCAGTTGAATGACCATTTTTAAAGTCTCTGGCTGTTAATGCCCAAGTCTCTTTTATACTGATTGTACTTAAGCACTGTCATATATAGTAATCTAGAATGTGACAAGTATTTTGGGGTAATAGCTATAAGACAAGTAAAAACTATAAACAAGTAAAAACAAGTTTCAATAGCTATACAAAATTAAAGCTTTTATTTTGATGTGTTTCATCTACACACTAGAAATAAAAATATAAAGTACAAAACATTATTTATGGTAATATAAAATGTGATTTATGGTAATTACAAAAATGGTATCTCCTAACCTATTTTAAAATGTTTGTATGGAACTGAATAGAGAGCCCAGAAATAAACCTATGCATATACCACAAATTGATTTGTAACAAAGAAATCCAGGATATACAGTGGGGAAAGGACAGCCTCTTCAATACATGGTGCTAAAAAACCAGATACCCAGGTGGAAAGGAATGAAACTGGACCTCTATCTTACATAATATACGAAGAACAATTCAAAATGGATTGAAGACTTGAACATAAGACCTAAAACTATAAAATTTCTAAAAGAAAGCATAGTTCATAAAGTCCTTGATTTAAGTCCTGGCAAGAATTTTTTATTTTTTATTTGACACCAAAAGCAAAGGCAACAAAAATAAAAAAGAAACAAGTGGGATAACATCAATCTAAAAGCTTCTATACAGACAAAATGAAAAGACAACTTATGGAATGGGAGAAAATTTTTACAAGCCATATGATCTGATAAGGGCTCAATATTTAAAATATATAAATAACTCCTACAACTCAATAGAAAAAAAAATTCATTAAAAATAAGCAAAAGATCTAAACACACTTTTTTCCCACAGAAGACACAAGAATACCAACAGGTACATGAAAAGTGCTAACTACCAGAGAAATGCAAATGAAAACCACAGTGAGATTTTATCTGACACCTGTTAGAACGCTATCATCAAAAAGACAAGAAATTGTTATTACCAAGTTGGAAAGGATATGGAGAAAAGAGAATGCTTGTGTACTGCTGATAGGAATGTAATTTGGTACAGACACTATAGTGAACAGTAAAGAGATTTCTCAAAAACTTAAAAATAGAACTACCATATAATCCAGCATTCCATTTCTGGCTATTTATTCTACAGAAACAAAATGACTATCTAGTAAAGATACTTGCATATTCACTGCCATGTTCATTGCAGCGTTATTTTAATAACCAAGATATAGAAACAAATTGAGTGTCCATCAACAGATGTATGGATAAAAAATGTGTATGTATGTGATAAAAATGTATATATATGTACACGCATATGTATAAATATAATTATAAAATGAATTATCATTAAGTTGTAATGAAGAAGAAAATCCTTTTGTGACAACATGGATGAATCTTGAAGGCATGATTCTAAGTAAAATAAATCAAGCAGAGAAATACAAATATTATATAGTTTCACTTACATGTGGAATCTTACTAAAAAAAATAAACAAACAAAAAAAACTCATTGATACAGAGAATAGATTTGTTGTTACCTGAGGCAGAGTGTAAGGGGTTGGTGAAATGAGTGAAGGTACAAAATTGTACCTTTTAGAAGGTACAAATTTCCAGTTGCAAGGTAAGTAAGTACTGGGGGTTTAATGTACAGCATGGTGAAAAAAATAAAAATAAAAACTTGACTGTATATTTTGGAATGTTTGATATCAGATAAAATATGATGTTTACATTCATTCAGTCCTTGTGACCCATTAATAAGTGACCATTCAAAACCAAATTTTGCCTTGGTGATCAAAATGAATATTTCATAAGCCATTTTTTTTTAAATTGAAGTATATCCTACATACAGTAAAGTTCACCCATCTTAAGTGTATATACACTGGTAACTTGTATACACACATGTATGCTACTCAAATAAAGATACAGACTATTTCATAACCCCAGAAGATTCCTTGTGTCCAATCTCAAATATCTCAAGTAATATGCTACTTTTGAACATTACAAATATCATTAGGTATATTTTTTTGTGTTTGTATTTATTGTTTTTTAATATAATATCTTTGACATATCCATATATTGTATGTATCAGCAGTGCATTCTTTATTATTCTGTCATTTTTCATTGAATAAATGTGCTGCTAATTATTTTTCATTCACTCATTGGTGGATTTTTGGACTGTGTCAAGTTTTAAACATATATAGAATGCAAATAAGAACATAAAAACATGCTCAAAATCTTTAGTCATTAGGAAAATGTAAATTAAATCTACAATTATACCACTATATACCTATTAGAATGGCTAAAATGAAATGACTGCACTCAATGTTTGCAA
The DNA here is from genome assembly GCA_004026885.1 of Lyroderma lyra. Taxonomy (NCBI): domain Eukaryota; kingdom Metazoa; phylum Chordata; class Mammalia; order Chiroptera; family Megadermatidae; genus Lyroderma; species Lyroderma lyra. Next base: position 55,237 of record PVJL010002118.1, on the reverse strand, counting down.
GGATATGGAGCAACTAGAACTTGAACACATTGCTGGTAGAAACTGAAAATGGTTCAACAAATTTGGCAAAATGTTTGGAAATTTCTTAAAGAAGTTGAATATACATCTATTGTATGAATCAGCCGTTCCATTCTCAGGCAGGTGAATGAAAGCAGAGGTCCATACAAAGAATTTGACATAAATGTTCGAAACATCTTTATTTGTAATAGTAAAATTTGGAAATGACCCAAATGCCAATAATTAGGAGAAAGATTAAATAAACTGTGGTGTAGCCATACAATGGAATGCTATGCAGCAATGAAAAGTGATGTACTATTAATACATCAAACAACATTGATGAATCTCAAAATAATTGTGTTAACTGAAATAATCTGTAATAAAAATATACATGCCTTCATTGTTATGCATTTTTGGGAAATTCAAAGTAACGTGTAGTATTATAAAGCATAGCAATGGTTGCTGGCATTTGAGGAGCAGGAAGAGAGGAAGAGAGAGATGACAAATGAGCATGAGGAAACTTTGGGGGATAAACATGTTCATTTTCTTGAAGTTGGTGATGATTTCATATGTGTGTGTTTTGTGTGTGTCAAAACTTATCAAATTGTATACCTTATAAATGTGGCAGGTTATTGTATTAATTATGTTAAAACCTTATTAAATTAAAAAAACACATATATTACTTATGCCAATACTGTAGATTTTCAGTTATGCTACCTCCTCTTCAACATTTGATGTTGTAAGGCTTTTGAATTTTAGGTACTCTCATTCTAGTTTTATTTTAATCTCCTGCAAAATAATAATTTTTAGCATGCTTATTTATGTGTTTTTACTCGCTTCAGTAAGGAAGACCACATACTATGAAAAACCACAAAGTTTCTCAATAAAAGAGTGTTCTCAGAGGTTCATCATAGGTTTCACTGAGTTTATGTTTAAGAAAACAGAGTTTGCTCTGGATTAGGTGTTATGAAGCAGGGACAACTTAGTGATTCAGTCTGCTGGACCAAACCCAGTAGGTGGGAAGAATGGAGTACAGCTAAGCCTCTAACTGGTAGAACACCAGTGGGCACTCATGGTAACAGGGAGAGGACAACACCTGTTCATTCTGTGGTTTGCACAGTTTTATTGTTTCTCTCTGTGCTTGGACATGATTATGAAGGGCCTTATTTTTTGTCTCACTCCAGTGCTGTCACAGAGTAGCCTTGTCTGACACTGGTGTCATGTGAAATTGTTAATGTTGAGCAGGTGCACCCTAGAGCCTAACTAATAGTGCTGTGACAACCATCAACTGACAGCTGTCTAACTGTCATGGATGTTTTCTTTCTTAGTTTGTATTCTTTCCATTTTATTTTATTTTATTTTATTTATTTTATTTTATTTTTTTAAAGTGGTGAAACAAAAGGATAGCTTATTGAGGGGAAGGTACACTCCAAAGAGGTAGGAGCAGGCTTGAGCAGAGAAAGTGGCTCAGGAGCCTGTATTCTTTCCATTTTAAATTGAACTGTTGGCTTACTGCATTCTTCACATATTCTGTACGTGTAATCATGAGATATGAGTCCTTGTTAGCTCTGTCATTTCTATATTTTTATGGCTATCTTTATCTCTATTTCTAACTTCTCCCTAACCAGAGAGACTCCTTTTCCCCAGAATGTTCTACTTATTTACTTCATATATATTTAGATGAACAAAAATACTTAATTTTAATGAAATCCTATTTGTCAATTTTTTTCTTTTACTTATAATGCTTTTGGTATTCTTTGGAAAATTTTTTCCTAGTCCAAGTTCATTAAGATAATATTTTGTATTTTATTCTGTAAGTTTTGTTGTTTTATTTTTTATTCAGAGCTATAATCCACATGCTATTGATTTTAGCTCTATGTGACATAGGGGTAAAAGTATTACTTTTTCATGTATTAAAACCTTTAATGGCCATCTGTCTCACTCAATGGCAACGACATGGGTAGTGATAAATAAGACATCATTTGTACTCAATTTAGATATAACATGATTATTCCAAAGTGCTATTAAGTGAAATATTTGTACATTTGAATAAAGCCTCTATGGGTGAAAACTCATACAGGAACAGTATTTACCAAAACCAACTTTTATGAGGTTAAATAAATACAAACTAGATTCATATTAAAATGATTATTTTTTGCTCTTGGTATTTTTGGAAATAAGTTCGCCTTGTAAGGAAGTTTGGAAAGTATACTTGGAAATTAACTTTCAGAAAATCTTAGCATTTAATTTAAAGAAGTTTATGAATCAATATTTTGTCCTCTAATAGGAATAATTAATTCACTACTTTTTAAAGCTAGTGATAAAGAATATCTGTATTTTTCCCCATTCGTGTATCTCTCATAGTCAAAAGTTCAGAAAATATGCAGTTTAAATAAAGCCTATAAAAACAAATGTTTGTTAAAATGCTTTTATGATTCAAATGCTTTTATAATTTTTCTCTGGGCCAGAATCAGCTACTTACGTTTGTTAATAGTTAAAACTAAAACCATTTAGAAAATCTGGGGTTTTATGTTATTATTGTTTTGTATTGTTGCTGTTAATTTAAATTAAAGCTTTAAGTAACCCAAATGTCAATGAACATAAATTGAAATGTTGGAATCACAGCATTCTAAATCTTAAGAGAAAATAGACAAAGGCTGTCGAGAAAGTATCCAGCCATGTAATATGGCAATGTTATATTGACAATGGCTGGAGTTTTTCTGGACAGCTCTCATATTATATAAGACAGGGGACAAATATTATTTGAGAAATATTTGTGCCCTCATGGCAAAGGGTGAAGAACCACCGAGTATGAAAGGAGATACTTTGGCCTTATAAAGATTCTTTATTTCTTTTTTTATTTTTACTACACATTGAGCCTGTTGCTTTCAAAATATGAAAACTGTTACTAGAATTACCTCTTGCCCTCCTAGCTATAATTTAATCGTATTAAGTATTTATGAAGTTTTTAAGTTTAGGATTGGAAGCAAAAAGGATGCTGTTTATTAGCATACACAATCTTTAGTTCACAATCAAATCACAATGTGTGGTCAAAGAATGTTTATATTTCATAGCTGGAGACATAATAGCAGTATATAGCAGAATATATTTTTCAGACTTTCAAATAGCTATCTAGACAAGTTTGTTTGAAATAACTAGCCAGAAAGGAAATTTGCAACTACTGAACTGGTTTAAGGAGAAGTTTTTTTGATCAGAACAAAAACAAATACCTTTATTTGATTAGGAAGTAATTCCTTTAAAACGGTCTACAAAATTTCTTGGAAAAGTTTGCAATAGCAATGGTAAGGAATTTTAATAAACAGCAAATGTATCATATTTTAATATGTAAGGTGTGTGTTCTTTTTAATTGTAATTGGACTATGTGTATTTTTTAGTATAGTTTCCTGTTCTGGCTGTTTTTCAGCAATCAAAGTGACAATCAGCCATGCCTCAAGAGGACAGGTCTAGCCAGGTCAAACCAGGGACAGACAAAGCAGAATGTAGTGTTGGTGTCCAATTCTAGAAAAATAATTCTGAAATCAGGGCTTTAATTTTCAAGAATCTTTCTTAAATAAAGAATAAAATTATAGATTTCCAATAATCCACATCAGAAGCCTAGAGCATGGAGATTATCAAAATCTATCATAGCATGTGGCAGCAGGTAGGTGGTAATATATTCCAGATTCCCAAGTAGGAAAAAATAATGAAATCCATTCCTAGGCTACACAGAGGTCTCAGAGAGATTCAGAGGATATGCAACTACTGTTAGATGCACCCGAATCCTTCAGAAGCTGTGAGGTGCCTCAGGAATGGGAGCACTGTAATAGGAACCCCTTATGTCAGAAGAGAATCTGAAAATGGAGAAGTGTTTTTCCCACTTCCTCTCTGGAAATCCACTAGGAGGTTTCTAGGTAGAGTTCCTAGAATGTTGGACAACAGTCCTATAGTAGACTCAATGGCACGACATCTTCAGGCAGTGAGGGAAACAAAAAAGCACCCCCCTCCCCACAATGCTAAATTGATTATTTTCCCACATGTGTCTTTGAGTTCAAGCTATTACTCATAGAGTTCATAAACTTTAAGAGATCTGGGTGTAAAGTAAAAGAACTTTATAACCAGAGGCCAAGGCAGGGAATAACCAGTTAGTGGAGGTAAAGACACATTAGGAAGTTCTCTGTCATCAACTCCATTTTCAGTGTGTGGATATGAGAACAGGGGGGAAAGCAGACATGTCAGAGGCTCCTTTCTAGCTGCTATGATGTGACAGTTTCCCTCTACTTCAAGGTATCACTCAAAAGAGAGAAAAAAATTAGGCAAGAAAAAAATTAATCCTAAAAACACAAAATTTTAAATTGGAAGATTCAGTTATTTTACTTGTTTTTCCCTTCGTATTGGTTGAATAGAAGCCAGAGAAAGTTAACAATTTTGTTATGAGAAAGAATAAAAAAACTGAGAGAGAGAGAGAGAGAGAGAATACAAAGAAAGAAAGAAAGGGAGGAGGAGGGAACATGAGAGAAAAATGTCTATACAGCTGAGTCTAGGAGTATACATTTTATACTTTTTTTTTAACGTTTGGTTGTAATTTTTTTTCCTATAGATGTACACCCAAGACTTTCACAAAACTAACTGTCATTCAGCTTTATACTAAATGCAATTCTTCTATGAAAAAATACAGGAAAATATACAAAAACACATATGCTATATATGGAAACAGCTATTATTTGGGTATAATCATTGTGTTTTTCTATCAATAATTACATAAATTATCATATATTACAATAATCTCGAGGTTTGTGTGGATTTTTATTTTTTAAATGAAATTGAAAGCATTTAAAAGCTGATATTTAATATAGCTTGCTATGTCATTATAAATACAAAAATATATTTGACTCCAAAAAAACAAACATAAAATAATTAATACTATAGTATTGTAAAATGCTTTATAATATTATTTTTATTAAAAAAGCACTTATGAAAATTACTTTGGGATTCATATTCATCACAACAAATTTCTTTTGAAATATCTGCAATTAGATCTAATTATATAAAACTCTGCCTTGCAAATTAAGTAAGGGTTGAAATATTTATATACTTTTTTGTTTTCATAGCTTTTTGTTGGCTTTCTGAAATATATAGGAGATGGTGCGAGAGTAAGTTTATAACAGACATTGATAAATTATGGAACATTTTAAATTCAAAACTAATACATTACAGACTTAATTTCCTTGCAGTTTGATGAGTGTATCATAATGTTGTGTCAGCATTTTATGAACTTTTTCCTCCTTTCTAATTAAGTAAATTTATCCCAACATCTCTGCTCTATGAATAACTGAATAAGAAGAATAAATTAAGACAGTCATTACTTGGCTAATTAATAACATAGCTGTAAGCTTCCTTTAGACTGAAAGGACTATTGAAGGGATCCAAAGGTGTATCATGTAGTCAAGACGTTCAGTATCTAAAAAGAAGTAAGAAAAAAAAATGAAAATGTGTCATCAGACTCTGCAAGGGACTTCTGGAAAAACTGTTGTCGTTGATGGGCGATGCCTCTGACCTTACAGTTAGTGAGAATGAACAGATAAAGAGCATTTGTGGGTTTATGACAAAAAGTGAAAAGGCAAGCTTTAAAAAGAGAGATAGAAAGAAGTTCACCCCTCAGCAGTTACCCTTAAGACACTGGGATAAACAACCATAGTACACAGGTTTCATAAAGCTAATAACGTCAGGAAAACTCCCAGAGGGCCAATTGTCAAGAATTTCATTTAACTGGCAACTTTCCCTACAGGGGTCTGTTGAAAGTCACAGTCCTTCAATTGCTGTTTCAATTAAAAATAAAATCTAAGGAAGGGAAAATATTGCAGTTTCTTATTGGAGTTAAATAGTTATTGAGCATATTTTTATGCATATGAGGCAATTTAGGAATGTTAAAAGATAACAATATTTCTATTTTATGGCCACTACTCAAAATCTCATCACCCAAAAGTAAGATTCTTTATCTCCTAGAAGTCATTTCCTTAAGAGCTATGTTCAGTCAAAATGCAGGTTTTAAGTGATGGACTTTTTGGCAAGCTTTTCATTTCATCTCTAATGATGGATGTGGAGATGTTGACTGAAAATTCCCTGTTTTAAATAGGTGTATGGTAAAGAAATCCATGCAGTCATTCCTGTTTTATGACTGCAGAGTAGGTGCTTGTTCCTGTCATTTCTGTCAGCTTCTACTCTTTGGCTTTTGTTCTACTATATCATTAGAGTTTGAAATCTAGGATAGACCTCAAGAACTGTTGCTGCTAGGGACAAAACAAAACCACGCTCTCCTAAATGATTGACTTTCAAAGCCTGAATACACACATATGAAAAAATATTATTGCAAATTTAACTCCATTAGATAAAATACTGAAAAATTTCACTTGAGCCTGCATCTTCCACAACACTGAAAATAAGAGTTAAATGATCATCTATTTGTATATACTACAGAGAGCAAAGCAACAGGTCCACCCTAACCTCAGGCTTTGTGTTCAAATTCAAGCTGTGATTATGCCATGACCTGAATGGAACTAATAGTTTCTCTTTGAGAGATCAAATGGTTTTGACAAAGTCCTAATTAAGTAAATTTATCTTGCCTATTATCCAGAGATAATATGTACAACATAACAGAAAACACAGCAGAATGTGTCTAAAAAAAGATACACGACCTTGCTGTTGAGGTATGTTCATTTATGCCTCTCAGTCTCAGGTGGACTCTTAATGCTAATAGGTAGTCATATTACTCCAACTTTTCTGTTTATTCTCTAATTGTCTTGTATGATGATTTCACGTAGAATCATCTTCTTAAACCCTCTTCCATTATCTTTGCAACTGATGACCTCACTTCCTAAGTTCCTAAGAAAACTGAATCAGAGGAAATATTATAATTTGCAAGTTTCAAACAGCGCATCTATGTACTTACCTACACCCACATATTTTTACCTTTGCTTGGATTTTTTTAGAGGACAAACTGCCTGTTCTAGTAAAGACAGATATCATCACTTATATACCAACTTCCATGTCTTCCTATTTATTCAAGAAACTTCCTTCTGTATTTCCCCTTTGTCTTTTCTGCATCTCCATTTTTTTCTGATTTTAGAGTAAAAGAAATGATTCTTTTGTCCTTAAAACAAACAACAAGAAATATTTTCTTGACCTCACATTGCCCTCTAGTTCTTTGCAGAAGAAAACTTCTTGGAAGAGTTGTAGATACTTGCTGCCTACACGTTCGCCTCGTCTCTACTCTCTTGAATTGCTCCTATCATACATTTTCTCTATCATTCCATCCAAACTGCACTTACCAAGGTCAACACTGGTATTCATGTTACGTTACTAAATCCATTATTCAGTTTCTAGTTTTAACCTTTCTCCACATACTAGCAGCCTTGGACACAGCTTATTATTAGCTTCTTATCAAACATTTTATTAAATTGGCTTTCAGCACCCCATACATGTCTTCTTTTCATACGAGAGCTGGCTGAAAAAAAAATCCAGCCATAAATGTCTCTATTTTTCATATTATGTGGCTGGATACTTTCTGGATAGTCCTCATACTAATTTAATGGCCATTCCTTCTCAGTTGCCTTTGATAATTTCTCTTTAATCTAGGCAAGTGACCTCCTAATATATAAAATTAAGTTTCTAGTACTTATTCCTCTGCCTCCTAACAGGGAGTTTTCTGCTTCTTTTCTTTACTCAGTAGCTAGATCATCCTGTTAAAATTTGAAACAGGTCATGTCACGTTTTTGCTCCACATCATCCAAGGTTTTCCATTTCACTTAAAGTAAAGCTCAAAATCTTACAGTAGTGTCCAAAGCCTGTGCTGCCATTTTTGTCATTTCCATCTGACTCATCTTCCAATGTTTTCCACCCTACTCTGCTTTAGCCACACAGGACACCTTGGCCCTTCACACACACTTCCATTGCAGAACCATTACACTAGCCGTTCCTTTACATGAAATATTCTTTCCCCAGATATCCACCTAGTTCTCTAAACATCTGAATCTTTGCTCATCTCCTTAGTCAGGACTTCTTTAACCATTCTATTTAAAACTACAATCCTAATATATCCTCTGACTCTTTCTAACTTTATTTTTCTCCATGAAATTTTCACCATTTAAAATGACATACATGTGTTTATTTAATTTATTGCCTGTCTCTGTCATTCAGAATGTTACTTCCATAAAGGCATGGGTTTTGATCTATGTTTTTTTTTTTTTTTACATAAACAGCACTTGCATTATATTTGGAACTTAATAAAATTTTGTGAAATGATTTAATGAGTAAAGAGATGTGGGAATAAAAACATTTACAAATACTGGTGCCAAATATTAGGATTTTAACTTTTAGAAAGAGACAGATAAACTGCAGTCCTACAAAGTCAAACTCATTTTAGAATATGGGTATATTTCATGCTAGCTATTAGTGAAATATCAGTGGAATACAAGTAGTAGAAATATCTACAATAAAAGGTTAAAAATATCAACTTGGAAATTAGTGAAAAAGGATTCAGAGTCAAGAACTAAATAGTTTTGTTTTTGCTTTCTTTTGCGGGAAATTGTTTAGTTTATCTAAGCTTCCATTTCCTTTCCTCAGAATTTAGGATTAAAATAAAAATGTCCTCTGAAGTGAGGATTAAATGAGATAGTGCATGTGAAGTCTTAATATACATTCGGCTCTCAATAAGAATACCATATTTAAAAATTCTGAATTTAGATTTACTTAAAAATTTACATTAGTTTAAAAGCTTTTAGGTGGGTACTAGTTACGATGTTCTGGGAAGACAGAAAAACAATCTATAAATTTTATGATCTGGATCATACTTTTGCACAACTTTTTTATAGGTGTATATATAATTTTATATACTAGGTCTTTAGATTCCTTTTAGTTACTTTTTACAATTTTATTCCTAGCCATTGCTTTATATCCATAGACTATTAATGTACTTGTTCAGATATAAATATATAGAATTCCTGATGTCTTTAACAACTATAGTTATAAACCAGTGAAAAAACTGTGCATATTATGATAATATACAAAGAAAAAATTCAATTCATCTGACCTCTGAAATAATGTTCTAAAAAACACAGTTATAATATGGGATGATAAAATTAAATACATATTTTATCTCTTCATACGTTTATAGGGTCTATAGCTCTTTCTTTTGTTTGTTTGTTTTTTTAATGTTTTAAGCCAGAAAGAATAAATAAATAGTTTCCTGTGAAAAAATATATTCTCTTACTTTAAAAATTTATTTTTAAGTAGAAATCTTTTACATTTTAATTTAATAAATGTATGGTATAGGCACATCTCTCAGATTTAAATATAAATATCCAGCACTGGTAACCTATAAAGTTAAATGAGTTACTTGAAGTTAATTTTCTTACTGCACATCTTTTTGATATGGGAAATTGCCCCTTTCCATTACAAAAGTCCATGGTACATACTGTATCTCAGCTCTTATAAAGTTGTATCAGCAAATGTGAACGCCAAAATAATAAGTTAATGAAAATATCCACCATCAAATCAAGTCTGCAGGAAAATCCTGACAGCCCTGTTGGACTCATCCCGTAGGCTTCTGTCACTGGACACTCTCATGCAGTGGGTCACTACGAAGGCGGATTCGCGTCTACGGCAGCATTACTACGAAAGGTCACTCAAGGGTGGGCACGAGACCGCTGCTGCCCCCGTGCCTCAGGTTTTACATACTGTTGCTCGATATTATCCTCAGTGTTTCTTTACCATACCTCTTTACTACCTTCCTCTCCTTTTTATCCCCTTCATATTTTTGTCAGTAGCAAAATGAAATGATGGGAAAAACAGCCACTTGTGGCACCTGAGAACTTTTGCCTCAGAGGCAGATAAAAGCGGAGAGAAATAATGAAATTATATCCACTGTCACGCATATTCACACAGGTCATATCTTAATGCTTTTCTCAGGTAGGATCACGTTTTTAAAGGTCTGTGTTGTAAGTAGTTAGTTTCTTATTGATCATTATAGCTAGAGGTAAGTAACATTTACAGTCATACCTCAAGAGATATTGTGGGTTGGTTCTAGATCTCCTCAATAAAGCGAGTGTCACAATAAAGTGAGTTATAATCCTTTTGCTGGTGGAGGGTCTTACCTTCAATTTGTAAAAAAAAAAAAAAAAAATGCAACATCTGTCAAGTGCAATAAAGTGAAGCACAGTAAAATGAGGTATGCCTGTGATAATCTTATCAAGCTTTCTCTTGAGATTTATAATGATAACGGAGAGGAAGAGATACTGTGAAAAATGGATAAAAGAAGAGCAAAATACACAGAAAGATATGACAAGTTACTACTCAAGCATTGGTGTGATATTATGCCAACTACTAGGAGATCCACTTGAAATGACTATAATTTTAAATAATTTCCATCTTTCATAAAACTACCCCAAATGTAGGAATAGAAATCTACAACAGTGTAATTCTCAATGCAGAATATTGTAATCAGTAGTAATATGTAAATTATACGCACTTGTTTTTCTTGATTATTTGACAAAATAATAACTGCTCTTCTTTATATGAGGAACTGGTTCTTTCTTACTCCAAGTGGACATCTGGACAAATCTGGAACAGAGGTGGACATACGGCCAAATTTGGAACAATATAACACTACACTGACCTGATAGTAATTGGGCTAGAGATGATGAGCTGGGACATTAAAGTGCCTGGACCTAGTTATGGATGATACTTTTCTCTGATTTAGAACTTATAAAGAGACAAGCCAGCCTTTATGAATGAAGGCAACATTCAGAAAGAGGCAGGGATAGAAAAAACAAAGGAAAATGTTTACAATGTCTAGGCCCATGGGTTTCAACCATCCTTATGGTAAAATCCACCCATAATTTCCCATGAAATAGTCAGATGAACAAATGAATTAGTATTTTTAAAATATAAGATTAGATTTAATTTGGGTCTTGTGGTGGGAAAACAAATGAGTCCTGAGTAACATAAAGGTTTATTATCTTCCTTTCTCTTGATACAGCAGTTTCAATACAAAAGAATGCTATAACAAACTGATAATCTATAATTTGGGGTCTGTAGGATTTATATGCTCATGAAAAATGAAGTTCTGATCTGATGAATTTCTTTATAAAGCATTGTATAGAATAAAGTTCATTTGCATTAAATAATGCAAATTTTTTGAAATTTAAATGAAAATTTTAATATTTCTTAATTCAACTTTACAACAAGAAAAAAAAGAGTGTGTAGGTAATTTGATCTGAAGAAGCAAATTATCAAACACAAATACAGGTTTCTAGTTCCCTAAAATTTTAATTAATTATTTGATATAAACCATAACTAAAATGCACTAAGCATAATATGAAAAAGAAAATTCATGTTAATATATAACTTAATATAACTCAATTTTTAAAGGCAAATTATAATGACCTAATTAATTTCTAAACTTTTGCTGAAAGTGATATTTTAGGACAAGCTTGTTTTAACAAAGTAATTATGTATATAAGCCTAAACTGAAAAGTAAATTCTAGCTATCATTATTTAGTCTTCAAGGCTTGAAATATCAAAAACCAGTCCATTTTATCTTAGTAACAATTGCAGGCTTATTTGAGAATATAGATTCCCTTATTAGACACTTGTTAAATTGTCTAAGGATGTCAATAATATGATAAGGCTTAGAATGCTACATCCAGAAAAAAAACAGTCCTTCAAAAATAAGGGCAAATATATATTGCCTAACCTCTGGCAAAGACAAATAAAAGAGAAACTGAGATAATCTGTTTGCAGAAACCTTGCATTAAAGTCAGTGCTGAAGGGTTGAAGGGTGTTCCTTTGGAAGAATGAGTCTAGGTGGTAGTTCAGCAAGGTTAAAAGAAGTCATAGCGTGTGGAAAGAAATGTTCATGAATATTCATAGCACCAATGTGGACACAACCCAAGTATCCACTGACAACATAATGGATAAATGATCTCTTAGATGTTCATACATTAAGATACTAGGTATTAATAAAAATTAATAAACACTTTGTACAACCATTTTGATGAATCTCTCTAACATAATGTTAAATAAAGAAGTCAGCCACACACAAGATACATACTCTATAATTTTACTGACATTCCTATGTAAATTATTTCACTTTCTAAATTTCTTAAATTTAAAAGTAAGTAGAACACAAAAACAGTTACCTTGAAAATGTTAGATTAGATAGAAATCAGGAGACGGTACAGGGAGAATTATGTGGTGTGGAAATATTCTATTTCTTGGCTCTGTGTTGGTTACACAGATGTGCTCATCGTTATAGTCCATCAAGTATGTGCTTACAGTTGGTACACTTTTTGTGTAGACTATCTTTCAGGAAAAAAAAAATTTGTTTTTTAAAGAGGTAAAATCTCTGTTTTGGAGGACAGACTGGTTAATTTGTAACAGACCAAAGTTCTAGGTAAGAATAACCAGAGAAGAAAGTGAGCACTGCACAGCCCTGCAGATGAGACAACTAGACAAGGCATCAGGACAGGTGTGGAAGCAATGGGAAAGAAAGAGAGGACTCTGAGAACTGAGCTCTCTGCACAGTTACCACAGAGGTAAAGTGCCATAATTGTCACACGATGCGCAAGTACATATTATCAATATGACTTATCACCATGATGCTAACCTTGATCAACTGGCTGTGTTAGGGCTGATCAGATTTATCTACTGAAAAATTACTCTCCTCTACCCGCTTCCCATACTGTACTCTTTTGAAAAAAGTTACTACCTGCAGCCAGTCCTGAAGGAGTGAGGAACTGATGATGTTTTACCTCCCTGAGGACAGAGTATCCACATATATCACTTGGAATTTTTGTGCATGGAAACTTTGTGTCTTCCCTCTTATTTACATATTTATTCAATCATTTATTTATATCAGTATGAACTCCTGGATATATATTTTATACTTTAGATTATAATCCAATGACACATTACCTATGTTGCTTACAGTTTTCCAGCTTTGAAGGTTAGCTAATCTTTCAGTTGCTCTTGTGTCCCTGCCATATCCTGACTTGTTTGTTTATTCTGTGTGTGTTTTTTAGAATTTCCTTTCTTTCTGACACTAAAAGATATTGCTGGCACATCTTGTATATTTCCTGCTCGGTCAGTCCTATTACAGAATCACCCATTTCTCCCAAAGCCCTGTCTCCTTTTATTTTATAGTGGTATTAGACAAGACCTGGGTGATAAGTGTAATCATTGCTACTGGAGTGTCACTGCTTCTAGAACCTCTCAGCTAATGATGAAAGAAAATATGTGTATGTATACTAACATAAATATACCAATATCCATAATTATATCTATATGTAAGCATCTATATCTATATTAAGTTAAATATGAGTTCGTGCTGATGTTTCCCACTGTAATCTATTACCACATAGATCATTCTAGCTTCCTCCTTTTGCTTACCTGTAACCCTCACTCCAAAACTGAGAAACATGGCTCCCACCATCTACTCAACATTTATTACATTAATCTCAAGTTATGATATCACAATTGTTAACCCACACCCTGTGAGAAACATTATCAACCAAACTACCATGCTTATGTACAATTTATTTTGCATTTAGTCTTAAGATTCTATTCATTTCTGACATTACTTAGAACTATACCTTTCCCTCCCATTCCTTCTCTGAAGTCATTTCATACATTTGTAATACAGTTAGATTGTTTTGTCACATCTGTGTTCCAACCTTTCATTCTCACTATCCCAAAAGATTTCTGTTTAAATACCATACATTATGGTTTACTCTGTGTACTGCAAAATTTTATGGGTTTTCACAAATGCACAATGTCATGCATCCACCATTGCAGTATCATGCAGAATAGTTTCATCACACCTCTAAAAACTCCATATGTGTTACCTATTAAAACAGTCTCCCCCTCTCCCCAAACAATTGATAGCCTCTGATTTTTCTTTAACAGATTTATCTTTTTCAAAATATTATAAAATTGGAATCATTCAGTGTACAGCATTTCTAGACTAGTTTCTTTTACTTCCAATAAGTATTTAAGGTTGATACATTGTGTTTTTGTGGCTGAATAGCATATTTCCTTTTATGAAAAATAATAGTTCATTGAATAGATGTGCCATACATGCTTTATTCTGTCACCTATTACAGATATCATGGTTCCTTCAAGTTTGGGGTGATTATGAATAAAGCTGTTATAAATATTCACAGGTAGGTTTTTGTGTGGCTATATTTTCAAATCAGTTGAGTAAATACTTAGGAACAAGGTTACTGAACTGTATTTAGTATTGGTACAATGTTGAGATTATGTTTAGATTTGAAAAAACTGCCAAACTGTCTTCCAAAGTTGTTGTACCATTTTGCATTTCTACCAGCAATAAATGAGTGCCTTCTCGCTGTTTTAAAATTCCTATTCTGTCAAATTTTTAATTAAATGAAGCATTTTATAATTGAGCAAAAGCACATTAATATGAAAAGTAGTGAACTGTTGAGTTGAATACATATTATTACTTAAATTCAAGTTATTAAACACTCAGAGAAGCACTGATACAGAATAACAAAATATCTTGCAGAGAACCTTGTGGAATTAGCTTTAAAGAAAATGTGATGATGGTGCCAGTTCATTATCAACATATCACCCCTTTGAATATAAATGATGAAATGCTTTAAAATATATATTCCCATTTAAGAAGTTTGATTATAACCTCATGATTCTATTTATATTTGACTTTGAACTATAAATATTTTTTCAAATTATAGTAAATCCTGATTAAAGTTCTATATTTTATAAGTGGGCCTAATAAAAATAAAAATAGAATACCTATTTTATATCTCCCATTTTCAAGTAAATATTCTTTTGTGGATTTACACTCTTGTGGAGTTCTCCCTCAAATAAAACCGCTCAAATAAATAATGTACTTTTCCCTTCAATTTGAAATACCAGCTTTCTGTTTTATATGAGGTCTTTTCTAAGGGTAAAAGTTTAATGATAAAATTTATGATAACCAAAATCCCAGACAAGCAAAATCTCTTGAACTCTAGCTTTATAGTGTCAGTTAAATTTTCTACTACAACCATCATAAGGAATCAGTTAAAGATTTTTATTAAAAAATATCTTAACTGTGCTGCAAAATTGTAACCAGTTCTACTTTTCCTGAGGTATTTTTTTTGAAACTTCGTAATGACCTAATAATTCTCAAAACACTGTTGAGAGGTGAGTAACTGACATGATGTTATAAGGGTCAATAAAATAAATTTTCTATCCATAAATGAATTGTTGTTTTGGTCTCTGATAATTCTTTCATGCTGATTTAAACAGGAGATACAAGGGGCCTATTCACAGATAAGGCCTCTCTGCAATAACCCTGTAGGAGGGTACAATAAACTGTAACTCTACTAAAAAATGGTGAAGTCAGACACACTGAAATCACTGCCCAGGAGAAAGGGAAAGTCATACTATTTGAAAAGAATAAAAAAAAAGTTCCACATTAATGTATAAAATTTAACAAATACCACATTATGACACTGTTAGCTAATTAAGTTTCAAGCCCTAAAGAAATAAAATGTCTTTAGCTTTAATTTTCAGTAAAATACATTATAATGATGCATGTAATGTGCCTATATAAAATAAGAACATTACATGTAATACAATGAGGCAACCGTGATGATGGCGAACATATTTTTATAATACATACTCCTCTCAGATGTTGGTTACTCATTATGGTAATTTACTGTTCAAAGGTAATTGCCCACTTCTCTTAAGACAATTACTGATCCGGTTCCTGCCCCTGTAGTTTTGCTCTCCCAGAAAAGCATATAAATAACATCATTCTTATGTTGCCTTTTGAGTCTTGCTTACTTAAATTAGCAATAATTTCACAATTATTCACATTATAAAGTGTATCAGTACTTTATTTCTTTGTATTGTTGAATAGTAGTCCATTGTTGGAATGTGCAACAATTTATCCTTTATTCCAGTGAAGGACATTGGGATTTTCTAATTTTGGGTGAATATGAATAAAGTCACTGTAATCATTTGTGAAAAGGATTTTTAATAAATATAAAATTATTTTTATTGTTAAACTTATTGGGGTTTAAACTTATTGACATTGGTTAGCAAAAATTACATAGGTTCCAGGTATACAATTGTACAATAAATCATCCATGTGTTGCATTATGTGTTCACCACCCAGAGTCAGTTCTCTATCACCATATACTTAACTCTTCCTCCCTCCTCTCCTACTCTCTCACTCCTCTCCCATCACCTCACACCTTGCCCTCAGGTAACTACTGAACTATTGACTGTGCCATGAATTTTTTGTTTCTTTGTTGCTTTCAGTTTTATATATCATGTGTGAAGTCATACGGTTCTTGGATTTTTCTGTCTGGCTTATTTCGCTTAGCATGATGATCTCCAGGTCCATCCATTTTGTTGCAAGTGGCAGCATTTCATCTTTTCTTATAGCTGAGTAATGTTCCATTGTGTATATGTACCACAGCTTCTTTATCCAGTCGTCTCTCGAAGAGTACTTCGGTTGTTTGTATGACTTGGCCATGTGAACAGTACTACAATAGACACAGGTCTTTGAGGACTAACGTTTTCAAATATTTGGGGTAGATCCCCAGAAGGAGGATTGCCAGGTTATGTGGTAACTCCATTCCCAATTTTCTGAGGAATTTCATTAAGGTCAATACATAAGAGTAAGATTGCTGGGTCATATAGTAATTGTAAATTTTATTTTTTAAAAGATGATATGAGTTTATTTCCTTCTACAAAGATAACATCTTACATGTAACATGGGTTTCTGTTTAAGTTTTAAATGAAGTATAACATATATACAGAAAAGCACTGTACAAGCAGTGGTGCCAACATACAAGCATGGTGGCAAGTTTGCTAACTTAATACTCAGATTTTAGATATGATGACAGCTCTGATAGCCATTCAGGAAAAGGAGTTCCAAAACTGTTTTAAAAGGTGGAATAGGTGCTGGCATTGGTGCATAGCTTCCCAAGGGGAGTACCTTGAAGGTGACTGTAGTGATATTCAGCAATGAGGTATGTAGCACTTTTTCTAGAATGAGTTCACGAAATTTATTGTCTGACCTTGTATGTATCACATCTTCTTTATCCAGTCATCCATTGAAGGACACATCAGTTGTTTTAATGTCTTGGCCACTGGATAATGCTGCAACTAACATTGGACTACATATATCTTTACAAATAAATGTTTAATGTTTTCAGATTTTTTGAGTAGATGCTCAGAAGAGGGATTGTTGAGTCAAATGGGAATTCTATTCTTAGTATTTTTTGGGCAGGGGGCGGGGGGTGGGGTAGTTCTCTGGCTGGGAATCGAACCCAGGCTGCAGCATTGAGAGCGCAGAAGCCTAGCCACTACACCACCAGGGAACCCCCTATTCTTAATTTTTTGAGGAACCTCAAAAAATTCCATAGTGGTTGTACCAAGTTTCCATCCCCACCAGCAGGATTGAGGGTTCTATTTTCTCCACGGCCTCTCTAACACTTGTTACTATTTGTCTTGTTGATAGTAGACCCTCTAACCAGTGTGAGGTGGTATCTCATTGCGGTTTTGATATGCATTTCCCTAAAAGCTAGAGAAGTTGGGCATTTTTTCATTATCTGTTGGCCATTTGTATGTCTTCTTGGGAAAAGTGTCTGGTCAGGCCCTCTACCCATTGTTTTATTGAACTGTTCGTGTTTTGTTGTTGAATTACATGAGTTTTTAATGTGTTTTGGATGTTAGCCCTTTATCTAAGGTATTGTTTGCAAATATCTTCTACCATTTGGTTGGTTGCTTCTTTGTTTTGTTGTACAGAAGCTTTTTGGTTTGATATAACCCCATTCATTTATTTGTGCTTTTGCTTCCTTTGCCTTTGAGATAAAATTTATAAAATCTTCTTTGAATCTAACATCCATAAGTTCAGTGCCTATGCTTTCTTCTATGTGATTTATTGTTTCAGGTCTTAATGTAGGTCTTTGATCCATTTTGAATTCATTTTAGTATATGGTGGCAGATAGCAGTCTAATTTCATTCTTTTGTATGTGGCTTTCCAATTTTCCCAGCACCATTTATTGAAGAGTCTTTCTTTTGCCATCGTATGTTTTTGGCTCCTTTGTCAAAAATTATCTGCCTATATGCAGGGTCTGGCAGAAGTAACACCTGGACTTGAGTTATGATTTTGTGACAGAATCATAATCATACATGCATACATACATGCATACATAAGCATATATGATTATGATATTGTAATAATGCCCCTTTGTTAATGAGCTGATAATTTATACTAAATCTTTTATTACAATATCATAAGCATGTATGGTTATGATTTTGTCATAAAATCATAACTCAAGTCCAGGCGTTACTTCTTCTGGACCCTGTATATGTGAGTTTATTTTGGGGTTCTCAATTCTATCCCATTGGTCTGTGTGTCTGTTTTTCTGATAATATCATGCTGTTTTGATTATTGCTACTTCATAGTATAAACTGAAGTCAGGAAGTTTGGTATCTTCAGTTTCTTTTTTTTTTTTAGGCTTATTTTGGCTTTTTGGGGTCTTTTGTGATTCGATATAAATCTGATGATATTCTATTCTATTTCTTTAAAAAAATGTCATTGAACTTTTGAATCTGTATATTGCTTTGGGTAATGTGGCCATATTAACTATGTTGAGCATTCCAATCCATGAACATAAAATATCTTTCCATTTCTGTGTGTCCTCTTTAATTTCTTTTAATAATGTCTTAGATAATAGTTTTAAGTGTATAGGTACTTCATATCCTTTAAGTATATTCATAGGTATTTTATTCTTTTTGTTGTCTTTGCTAAAGGATATTTTTTCATTTCTATTTCTAAATTTCAATGTTTGTATATAGGAATCCAATGGATTTTTGTACATTGATTTTGTACCCTGTGACTTGACTGTATTTGTTTATACTTTCTAATAAAGTTTTGGTGGAGTGTTCAGGGTTTTGCATATACAGAATCATGTTATCTGCAAAAGTGACAATTTCACTTCTTCAATCCCAATCTAGATGCCTTTTATTTCCTTCTTTTATCTGATTGCTCTGGCTAGGACTTCCAACACTATGCTGAGTAACAGTGGTGACAGTGGGCATCCCTGTCTTGTTCCTGACCTTAGAGGAAAAGCTTTTAGTTTTTCACCATTAAGTATATTAGCTGAGGGTTTGTCATATATAGCCTTTATTATGTTGAGGTACTTTCCTTCTGTAACCATTTTATTAAGCATTTTTATCATAAATAAATGTTGTATCTTGTCAAATGCTTTTTATGCATCTATTGATATGATCGTATAATTTTCATCCTTTATTTTATTTATGTGGTATATATCACATTGATTCATTTGCATATGTTGAACCATCTTGTGTTCCTGGAATAACTCCCAGTTGACTGTGATGTATAATCTTTTGAATATATTGCTATATTCAAATTGCTAGTATTTTTATATTTTTCTTTTTAGGATTTTTGCATCTGTATTCATTAGAGATATTGATCTGTAGTTTTCTTTATTGTGTTATCCTTACCAGGTTTTGATGTCAGGGTAGCGTTGGTCTTGTAAAATGAGTTAGAAGGTATTGCCTACTCTTCAATTTTTTGAGGAGAGTTTGAGGAGGACAGGTATTAAATCATCTTTCTCTAGTGAAATCATTTGGTGCTGGACTTTTGCTTTTCCAGAGGTTTTGGATGATTGTTTTGATTTCCTTACTGTTGATGGGTCTATTTAGATTATCCAGT
Organism: Lyroderma lyra; assembly: GCA_004026885.1. Classification (NCBI taxonomy): domain Eukaryota; kingdom Metazoa; phylum Chordata; class Mammalia; order Chiroptera; family Megadermatidae; genus Lyroderma; species Lyroderma lyra. The sequence continues at coordinate 35,466 of PVJL010002118.1, read as the reverse complement.
TCTTGGTTCATTCTAGGTAGGTTATATGTTTCTAAAAATGTGTCCATTTCTTCTAGGTTATTGAAGTTGGTGGCATACAGTCCTTCACAGAATTCTTGTATGATCCTTTGTATTTCTGTGGTATCAGTCAGAACTTCTCCTCTTTCATTTCTGATTTTGTTTTCTGTGTTTTCTCTTTTCTCTTAGTGAGTCTAGCCAAGGGTTTGTCGATTTTATTAATCTTTTCAAAAAGCCAGCTCTTTGTTGCATTATTTTTTTCTACTGCTTTTTTGCTATTTTGTTTAATTCTGCTCTAATTTTTATAGCTTTCCTTCCTTCTGCTGACTGGGTTTCACTTGCTCTTCTTTTTCTAGTTCTTTAAGATGTATGTAGGTTGTTTATTTGAGATTTTTCTTGTTTCTTGAGCTAGCCCTGTAATGATATGAATTCCTCTCACTGCTTTCACAGCATCCCAATAATTCTGATACAATGTATTTTCATTCTCATTTGTTTCTATGTATATCTTGATCTTTCCTTTTATTTCTTCCTTGACTCTGTTATTCTTTAGTAGCATGTTGTTTAATCTCCATGTATTTGTGGTTTTTCCTGCTTTATTTTTGCAGTTGATCTCCAATTTCAAAGCACTGTGATTGAAGAATATGCTTGGTATGATTTCAGTATGTGTTCATATATGCTTCTTCGGTGAAGTGTCAAAACTGTTGCTTTTTTTTTTACTTAGATGTTTTATTAAAATTGAGGTTTGTGATTTCTATATTGATTCTGGATATCAGTTCTTTAACAGATATATATTTTGCAAATATATTCTCCCAGTCCAGACTAAAAATAGGATGATAAGCAAAGGCGCATCATGCTCTGTTGAAAGCAAATACTTCTCTCATTTTTAATTACAGATCATTGAATCAATATACACATTGACCAGTGTCTGTCTTTCATTTATAGTAGCACATGACATTATTTCCATTTTTTTCCTGAAAATGATAATATAGTGTAATTACATAGATTATGATGTTTATTGAAAATGTTTTACTTTAAGATTGATAAAGAGATTTTAAAAACTTCATTTGAAATTAAGTAGCTGATATTACCATTTAAGCCATGGTGAAAGTAGCTATTGCTAATGTGAATCTATATGAAAACTTTAATCTTCTTAATATTGAGAGATAGATTGTCTTTCCCCATTTTTTTGAGTCACCAAAGTGTTTAAAACGTCTATATTAATATATCTACCCAAAGTTGATATCTGCTATGAAAAAAAAAATTGTCAGGCAAATCATTCAACAAATTAATGTAAAGAATATAATATGATCGAAAATTAATGTGACTATCATGAATTTATATTAAATAAATCAATACATTTGAAATATGTACCTTATTAGCCTATATATTTGAGGTTTTTCTTTTCATAATAAATTATTGTAATTATTTCACAATGTTAGTATTTAGAGTAGAAGTTGTTAAAAAATTTTATGATACTCTGGGTTCTCTTCAGATTGCGTAAATCTTTCGCCTTTTACTAAAGATTTCTGTGGAGAGGAACAGTTATGAGTTTTTAACCAATTTTTTTGAAGCCTTGTGTTTACGAGGCTAAAAAAAGACAAAAAAAATTTATGTGCATTTTACTATAGCTGTTTTCTAAAAGACTGGTAAAAATAAAGATATAAAAAATATAAAGTGAAAGGAGTAAGACACTTATCAAAATAATTTAAAAGTGACATATCCAATGAGTAAAATGCATTCATTAAATTCTAATTATCCACCTCACTAAAATATTTTATTTGGATTTCCACTGCAGTTTACCTATGTAAACGTAAGACAGAATGTGTTAAATTTTCATTTCAATAAAATGGAATTGACTACAATATGCACAGGAACTTCTCAAACAAGTCAGAGGTCTGGTTGAAGAAGCCATGACTAGGATTATGAGGGTCAAAAAAGCATCGACTAAGACTCATTCTTCAGAAGTTAACCATTGACTACGTGATTATTCTTAATGGAAAATGCGCTTGTCAGAACTTCGTTTAGGAAAATATACAAGAAATTGATTTCTGTTTTATCATGAATATTGAAAACTGATGACAATCTGTAATAATTGCTAAAACATTTTTGCATACATGAAAATACAAATCATCTACATGCACTGGTTTCAGAGTACATTATTAGGTGTCTCAATTGCTAACAGTTAGTCAAAAAGTATTATTAAATACCACGTGTGGTGTTGGTTGTGGAACATGAAAAGTGTAACATATATTCTTAAAAAATAATTTATAATTTTATTAGAAATAGAATATAAGAAAATTGAAGCCATTTGAACAAAAAGCAAAACAAATAGTATGTAAGATAGAATTTAACTATACATGGAACAGAATAAATGTAGAAATTTAAAATAAGTGATTTAAAGTATATTTCATTACAAGATTTCATTAAAGAGGAATTTCTGCTCTTTGCAGGTGAATGTAAAATAATCCAGGAGTCCATAATTTTGTGAATGTTTTCATTTTTATTATTCGATTAGTATTGCTATGCATAAAAGGAATTAAGTCTGATAAGGAAGGGCCAGTGACTTGAGTAGGAAGTTTCAAAATAGCTTTACTGAATTCCAAAGGACTGAAAAAAGTGAGTGTAGGTATGTAATGACAACAGCAACAGCAACAAAACAGAAACAAATTCATACACTTTTCAAATCAGTAAATCTTTCAAAATTATATTATTAATTTTAATATAATATAATTAAATATTAAACTATGTTCAAATGCACATGTTAGAGAAAAGATGCAGTGAAATGTAACAATTTTACTTTAGGTGTAGTTAATAGGAAAACTATGTCCTGACATTTAAAGCATTCTTACATCAAATGTGCAAATTAGTTAAATTCTTTTTTTTTATTTTGGTAGTTTCCTGGCTGGGAATTGAAGCCAGGCCACTGCGTTGAGAGCACTGAAGCCTGGCCACTACACCACCACCAGGGAACCCCTCTAGTTAAATTCTTAATGTGAAGGTCTGTGTTACATGCATAGTAGTGTAAAAATTGATAATTTTTACAAAAAAATAGCCAGTTAAAACTAGTGTCAGTTTTCAGGTTTATTGGACTATAATACAATTTTTATTTAATTTTTTTCTAGGTTTTTCTATCAAAATATTCCTGAACTGCCTGAGAAATACCTCACATACGGCACTCAGAAAATTAAATTGGAGTATATAGGAGAGCAATGATTTATATACCATTTATAAATAAATTAGGCTTTTTATAAATCACAAGTACTTTAATCTAAATAGCACCCATATATCAACAAGAAAAACTAAGTAAATCAATTTTTCATTTTGTTCCACAACTTTGGAGTATACACAAAACTAAATTAGAAAATTTGTTATTGATCAAAAATAATGACTGTCATATATTTTAATAATTTATATTCAACATTCTTCCACCATTTCAACAGTTATCTGTTATCTAGGACAAATTTTAAAAAATTGTTACCATAATTGGGCCTTGAATTCCTGAGGAGTTGTAAAATAACTTTCTAAATAGGCAAAATATTAGTTTTCAATAATATTGGCTTTATAAAATACAGAGGGGTTTGAAGATAGAATGAAGTCACCGTAGTTTTTGTTAATTATATTTTCTTCCATCAGCAAATACTAAATTAATTGTTAAGTCTAATGCTAAGTTTACAATGTATATTTTAAACTATGTATAAATGTACATGTTAGAGAAAAGATGCATTGAATATAATGATTTTACTTGAGGTGTAGATATTTAATTCATTGCTTTTAAGTCCATTGAATTTTTAAGAACAATATAAAAAGGGGTTCAGATACTCAAAATGGCTGAAAGCCAATGTTTTAGAATTTTACAAATCCATTAAATGTTATAAATTTATTACAGGTGTAGAAAATTAGAATAACAATGGTTTCAATTAATTCAAATTTGGCACTGGTTCTCAAAATACTAAATTCTGTCATATACAGAAAATTAGAAAATATTTAAATTATTTCAAAATAAATTCTGTAAGGTTCTATTTTTCTTTAAATATTAGACCTGTACTTATTTATCTATTTTGATTGAGAAACTTATTAATATGCAAAGTTTCAGTTATCAGGATACTTTCTTCTGTGCTATGCAATATGTAAGCTTTGTGATAGAAAGTTTTGTTTGATCCCTCTTATAATAACTTGCTCATAAAACTGTCTGTTAACTTGCTGTATTTTTCATAAATCATAAAATACTCCTCACTATTTCTACTAAGCAAGGATAACACTTTTCCATCGAGTATTGCCTCCTCGTCTGCTAAAATGAAGCCTTTAACTTGAAAGAATTCATGCCATTCCCCAAACCATTGTTCATTTTCAGGGGACATTTACTGACTGGCCTCTAGAACCTGATTCATTAGTTTAAATTCATTACGTAAATTACTCTCCTCGCCCTCTCTATACCAATTCCAACAACAAGAAAATGCAGCATAAGCATTACATACTACATTTTGTCCTGCTCAGCAGAGATGCAGCTCCTAGGTACAGATGCTGGGGTTGAAAGGACTGTCTCTATTATGCTTATCTGTTCTTTGCAGAGCTTCAGTTAAGGTGACTTTAGGGTGTGATTGCTTTATTTATTTGTGTTTGGGAGGTCGAAGAAAGTATAGGTGTGAAATGGATTTTGGGGATTAATGAAAGTTTAATTTTTTTCTGTTATTTTTGTGTGAGTTAATATGAGAAATATTTCATGCTGAAAGTCTGCACAGCAGTGAGCAAGGTAAAGATGGGAAAACTGAAGTTCCAGATTTTCCTAATATTTTTGTTACGACACAGGAAGGACTGCAGCTGACAGAGGCCTTTGTATCAAAATACAAGGGCTGTCCATAAAAAAAATCCAGCCATCAACGCCTCTTTTTCAGATTACATGGCTGGATACTTTCCAGATAGCCCTTGTATATCCAGACTATAGTCATAAAGAGCAGATTGATAATGCATGAAAGTATAAAGAAGCATTATGAAATTTAAGACCTGTAGGTTAAAAACTTGCAGTCAAATGGACAAAATAAAAGAGAAGCACTTTTAATGATATTAAAGTAAGAGTTACATTCTTTAAATCCCATTTGATGCAACCATCTATAGCTTCACACTGTCAACTGATAAAACCTATGCATAATTTTGATGAGCATAAAACCTCAAATCTTTATTTAATCATATTTAACAGTTCCATGTAAACTAAATATTTATAGTTCCATGTAAATATTCTATGAAAAACTTAAAATATAAAATGTTGGTGGGTTTTTTCAAATGCTATGTGTTCCGACCTTACACTTGGTCTTATTTTATACACACACAAAAGAGCAAAATTCAAATGTATCAAAATAAATATAGAGGAAGCAAAGTGAAATAAGCTTAAAGGACTATTATTATTTATTCATTTTTTTAAATAAAATGCACCATGCACATTGAATTATGGAAATCCTTTGTTCCTATTAAAGTCCTGCAGGATTTCATCTCTATGAGGATGTGACTCATTTGACAATGTGACATAAAAACTCAGAAAAGTAGAAATGATCACTGCAGATGTCAAGGTTAACCTTGAGGACTTGGGGAGATTATTAGAAATGAGAAAACCTGGTAACATGCACTACAGAAAGAAAGAAATAAAAGACATTGTATTAAACTCAACATAGCTTAAAATAGCCTAATAATAAAAACTAACATTTAAAGTGTAGGAAATTTGGAACCCTTATGGTATATGCATTTTACTATACTGTCGTTAAAATAATGTATTGAGAAACTTTCTCATTTACATTTTACCAGTTGGGAAATAGAATTGAAAATAGCAAGCGACTTTCTCAAAGTATGATAGCTAAGAATTGGTAGCTTCAGAATTCACACTAATTTTTTAACCTCAGTGCAGACCCCAGAGCTCAATTCTAGGCTATATACCCTAGGGCAACTGATTAACAAGACAGACCTTAAATGAATGAACTCGGCTTATCTCCTTTTTGACGTTTTATAATTACTTGATTCTTTCAAAAAGCTGACTGTGTTTGTGGTACACTGATACATCCACAGACTCAGCAGCCTATTACCCCGCACTAAAATTAAAAACTTTTATTTTTTTCCTTGAGATGATTAGGCAATGGTGGGCTAGCAAATGTTTAATAACCAGCTATCTCAACTTTTTTGCTTTTCTTTAAAAAGTCCTTATAGCATTTAATTCTGTAATTTTGCTAGCATAAAAATCAGCCATTGTGTTGTATTTGTAAACTGATTTCCATGGTGCGAATATAACCATAACGGCTGATTTCAAGTCAGCAAAATTACAGAATTAAATGTAGATTTGGGAAGTCAATGTGAGTCAGCTTTACCACAACACATAACATTTGGTTTATCTATCATCCTTCCTGTGATTGGTCATCTTTCTTGTGCTTTTGCAGTCATTTTTAGAATTAAACTTGTTGGGGTGACATTGGTTAGTAGCAACTTCATTTATTTAGTAACTAATGTTTGGTACTGGTGAAAGGCAAGCAGAGCTTCAGACAAGAAGTCAATAATATAAACCAAGAATATCTCATTCAAAAAATATGGATGCTTTGTGCATATATGCAAAGCATTCTAATGTAATAAAAGTGCTAGGATCAAAAATGATGATACCATTGTTTCTAATGATTTTATCATAAAATATTTGTGTGAATAGTCTGGTTTCAAAATTAGTGTAAATGTATAACCAAATACAGAGACCTAGTTTTTGTATGTTGAATTGTTCAGTTAGTTTTGCAAACTGCAAGATAAAATGTCCATCATAAACAGTACTGGATGCCACTGAAAAGTGATCTTCTTAAATCTATTCTTCCTGCTACAAAATCTTGAAATCTAGTGGTAATCTCAATTGTGCACTGTAACTAATATGTACCCAGGCTGTCTGGAAATTATCCAGCCATGTCAGGTTAAAAATAGAAGCACTTATGGCTGAATTTTTTCTGGACAGCCCTTGTAGTAAAGTAAAAATTCACAGTGATTAGGAAACTGTAAATCAAAAAATAAAAATAAAAATGACAGAGATTTTTAAAGTGAGATATGTTCCTACCAGTCCATCAATATGATACCTAATGTCTACAATTGTCTATATTACGCTATTCATGTTATATAAAATAAAACAAAACTGACTCACACAAAAAAATCTTTGATTCTAGCAAAAAAGCAATGTAAAGTAAGTACTATAAAGATAAAGTTTTAAGATTCTGGAGAAAACTCATGTAGCACAAGTATCACTGAAAAGCTTCATAAGTAATACTCTTTACATCCATTTTAATTAATGTTATAAATCTCACAGTTTTGTGTTTCTTAGGTGCCAAAAATATGCTTACTAAGCCAGGCTGTATTTCTTGGTTCTTTACAATTTACACTATAGCTGTAACAATGTAATAAAAACCTTTACAAGATTGCCTAAATTTCAGTCAGACCCAATTTGTTTTTACAACTGATACTGTTGAAGTATATAGAAATATATATTAAAGCTTTTATATTTGAAGACAGAAGCTGATTTTGTAATTTTGATGTGAATAATATTGTAAGGTAGAAAATAATTATGATTGGAAAACTTTCAATTGATTATGTCTAGATATGCAACATTCCTTTATTGTTTAAAGATATATAGACTATTTGTAAAACCAAATTAAATCTGGCTGAAAGTGCTTATAATGCTATGTGCTTTGTTAGCTATAGCAATTACAACAATGTTTCCTTGAAATAACAATTTACAAGAAAATGGAAGTTTTACTAACTTACTTCTTTTAATACCTTAATATTCCCAAAAGCCTACTACTTCCCTCCATGTAAGTATGTTTAACATAGTCATTCTTTAGCTCATTCTTTCACACATATTTTAGGTAACAAGAAACAAATGTGTGAACCATTTTTTTACAAGAATAATTTTGGATTATGTGTATTAAAGATTTGTAGAAGTTATTAAAAGTTTCAAACTCCAAGTCAGATGGCCGAATAAAGGTATTTTTGCTCCACTACTCTATTTTCAATTTAACTGAGGAAAGAATAAACAAAATTAAGAAATATATTTTTTCCAAAAAAAAAAAAAGGACACCACCATAACTCAATAACTATAAAGGTCTCCTGAGCATTGGTGTGCAGTTTGAATTATAAAAAGGCATTAGTTTTCACAGTAAACTCTTTGGCTATATGGTGTTGGACAGATAAATCCTTGTAAAGTTTGCAGACCCCCACAGATGCCTTTCTCTCTATTAGAACATAAGACACACACACACACACACACACACATCTCTTCTCTGAAGTTTTGTACCTAATTATTTTTTACTTTTATTTATTTATGTATTTATTTATTTGGTGTTCATAGAGAAGTCATTCTTGGCAATTTTCTTTGATACTGAAATAAATTGCATTCAAGACACACAAACACACATACACACACACACATACACACACACACACGCCACATGTGCAGCTTGACCGATTCGAAGATAATCATCACAGAGGACTCTATACCTTATGTAGGCTCAAAAAAATTGCAAAAATAAAAAAGAAGAAATAGGAAAAAAGGAAGGAAGGAGAGAAAAAGAGAAGCATAAGCAAAGTTAAATGAAGAAAATAACACAAAAGTAAATAATCAATGAAATGCTTGATTATTTTAAAAAATGCAATTTATTTCAGTATCAAAGAAAATTGCCAAGAATGACTTCTCTATGAACACCAAATAAATAAATAAATAAATAAATAAAAGTAAAAAATAATTAGGTGCAAAACTTCAGAGAAGAGATATGTTACAGTATATAAAGATAAAAATGGAGTTGGTCTCATTATAAAACAGAAGACTTACAGAGAAAAAAAAACTTAGAAAAATAAAATACTAATAAACATGATTGAAAATAGGGGCATTCTAGCCAACTTGAGAATCCTCTGGAAACAAAATGGAAAAGAAAATCTACTGTAAGAAAAAAAAATATGGTAGAAGATGATCAATAAGGAAGACAGAAAAATGAAGATCAATATACACATATTCTGGACTTTTAGAACAAAAGGTCTAAACAAATGAAAGAACAGTCAAATAAATTGTGCTAAGATAAACACAGGTCTATTTCTGGAAATGAAGGAAAATGCTAAACCTGTGTATAAAAACAATATAATATTTCCCAGGAAAAATTGATAAAACATGATTAACTTCAAAGCTATGGCTGAGGAATGTTCTCTGAACATCTAAACATAAAATAACAATTAATTTGTGAAGGTTGAATACAAACGTCTTCACAGTGACATAAAAAAACAAAATGCATGGAACAATGTCTATAAAAGTGTGTGAAAAACAAAATGATTTTCCAAAATGATCTTTGATATAAAGATAATAGACCAACATTCTCGAACACATAGAAAGTCAGGAAATACAGATCATGTGTGACTTTCTGTAGGAAACTATTCAATAATGAAATGAAGACAACTGCATGTTGAATTAAACTATACGTCAAAGAAATGTAGAAGTTAAACTAATGATGAGCATTAAATTCCTTCAAATATAGAACTAAGGCTCACTGACAGAAGACATTTATAGTAATAATATAACATTTAAAATTTGACATGGTAATATTTCTAAACTAAAAAAATGGCAAGAGATATGGATAGAAATGAGGTAAAAGCATATATAGCTGTGTTTTTGCTTATTTTCTAACTTATAAAGGCACAGAATCAGAATATACTTGAAATAAAAACATGTAGTTAATAAGAAACAAAACTTGCAATCACTTTACATTTCCCAGTTCACCAGATGCACCCCAATGCATATGCATTCATGTGTGTGCAAGTATAGACACACTTGCACACATGTACTGATTTTCAGTAGTTACATATTTAAGGAAGAGAAACATTCATATGGAATTTAGCAATTCCTTCTTCCTAGATTTTTTTTATGTTAAATGCAAGTAAAATTATTTTTCTTTATTTTAAACTAGCACATAAGGAATTAACCCATGTTTTAAAATTATTTCCTTGCATAAATAAATGTTTGGAATAATGTCTACCAGATATTATATACCCTTATTATCAGAAGTAACATCTGTATGTTTGATTTTTAAATTTACTTTAAACCAAACTATAAAGTTTCAACAGTAATTTTTCTCATGTCTCACACAACAGCACACACATAACTAAAAAAACTCCTGTCACGTGGTAACACCCTATCAAGGGGCCATCTGGTAATCTCATCAGTGTTGTTATTTGTTTTCACTTCTCTAATTTGTTCACATGTAATGAAAATTAAAATTAGAGAAAAACTAAAATAGAAATGAATTCTCAGACAAAAAAAAATACCAAACTCTTAAATGATTGAGACAAGCTGAAAACAAAAAATATTTATTCAAAATCTCAAATATGTGTTTATATTTTGCAGATATAAATTTATATTATAGTGTGGTGGACCTCCACCTAAAGATGTTCATGTCCTAATCCTCAGAACTTGTGACTTGTGCAAGGGGTTTTGCAGGTGTGATTCAGTTAAGGTTGAAATGAGGAGATCATTCAAAACTATCTGGTGTGCCCATTGTAATCACAAGGACAAACACCATGTATGCAAATCCAATACCTTTGACCAGCTATCTATAATTACTTAATTATAGACAGGAAAGATTGTAATGTTATGGAAAAGACTGCAATGTCACAGAAAAGATTTTAGGTTAACAACAATTTGAATTTTTTCAAGGTGTGTTTTTTTTCATTGTTAGGATAATGGTCATATCATATGGACAAAGCAGCAGCAATAAGCAATTAATTCTAACTGAATACTATTTCTTTTTAAGAAATATACTTTCACATGCACATTATAGTTCTATGGCTTATAGAGTCAATGAATTTATAATGTATATCTACTTTTATTCATAGATTTAATCTCAAAGTAAAAATAAAGCACATGTAACTGTTTTTCAGTATTGTCTACAATGTAAAACATTTAAATATAGTCAAATACATTTCTCATGTATTATGCAACATCACACAAATAACTAGATAAACTTAAAATTAACTATTTCAAAATACTATCAATTTTACAGGCATTATTAAAATTCCTTTCATTATCACGTTTTTAAAGTTGGCTGGTTCAAATCAAGATTCAAAATCCATTTACTGAAATTGCTTGATAGATTTCTCTGTTAATCTAGATCTCTTCTTTTATTTTTTCTGGCTGTTTGTTTTGTTAGAAACAAGAACATTTTCCCTGTAGAATTTCTATCATCTGAATTTGACAGATAGGATCCTCCAATAAACTGATATAAAGATGGAGAATTTGGACAAATTTAGGTTACACTTACTGCCAAGGATATATCATAGGTGGTGCCATGTACTTCCTCTTACATCAGAAGGCAAGTCATGTTGAGTTGTGGCTTTTTTTTAAGGTGGTAAGATGGATCAATGGGTTTAGTTGTTTCAGTTTATTTATTAAGAAATTCCCCTCAGTTTTTCATTAAATGGTTTGAGAAGCTCTTGATGACATGATTCATATCTATTATTTTATTCAGGGTTCTGCAAATGCTATACTGCTAATTGTACCTTATTTTTTCATTTATTAGTAGAAGTATTCTATAAAGAGGACATTCTTGCATCAACTTTTTTGTTCCCTGAGTTACAGTTCAGATAGAAAAATCAGGATAAAGGCATGTTTACTTCTCTTTGGTGAATGAGAGTCTCTTCAAGTTAACTTTGTGCCCTTTTAAAATGAATTTAAAAATTTTTCAATGATTATTTGATTTCTGAATGATATAATTCAGCTTCATTTGCATATGTCTTGCTCCAGATCTGAAATTGGCCTCCTATCTAAGGAACACTGGTTCCTTTGAAAGACAAATGGTCATTAGAAACCACAATCTAGACAGTTAGAGTAATCATTGCTATTAAGTTATCATTGATTCTGGATCTTTAGAGGGGGAGTAGAAGTATGAATACATATGCATAAATATGTTTACTATGAATATCATGTAATTTTTACATGTTTTACTTTATTTTTAAATGAAAATACATCATGAGTTCATAGTAATGTGTCCAATTCAAATGTAAAATTACAATATTGTCTCGATTTCAGTTTTTATCACTATAATTTGCTATTCAATATATTTTCACTTATAGTAAGATTGTTGTTTGCTAATTATATTAATATAATTATTTTTCTCTCAAATTCATATATACGTACATATGACAATGCATATACAAGGGCTGTCAGGAAAGTATCCAACCCTGTAATATGAAAAACAGGGGTTTATAGCTGGATTTTTTCTGGACATCCATCATATATACAAATATATGTGGTTCAGAGGTGTATAGTCACATATAGATTAATATGCTTAATATATTCATAATATATTCATAATATAAATATTATTATTAAAATATGGTTATAGAAAAATGTTTGTCTTTCTTACAGTTCATTTTGTTCTTAGCTTATATCCTGCTAGGGATATGCAAATTAATTTGCTTTAAATTATCTCAGAACAATTAATCTCTGTGTAATTAACACATTAACGCAATACTCAGTTAAACTCATTTGTTTCAGTTCGCTTTTGGTTTTTAGGAATTACTTTTATAAGCATTGATTTCATTTCATTTTGTAATTATACAAATGATTATTCAATTTCAGTGTAATGAACTCTGTAATGGAAATTGATAAAGTACAATATATAAGCACTTTGTGCTTACATATCTCTTCTTCCAAACTGCCTATCTCTAATCTCCTAATCTCCACCAAAGCAACCATTCACCACTAACCAAGATTCTATTAATATGTATATTCTTATCTCATACCACATCTCCCTCTATACAACATAGTTGTCTAAGTGTGCTACTTAAAATTCAGTCTATTTGGAGGATTTTTTCCTCATTATTTTCCTTTTCAGTTGTCCTTTAATGTAGCTTCAGTATTTTTTTGATACCACTATCATATCAAGTTGAAGCATCTATGAACCTATGAGTTTGGTCCAAGTATTTTTCTTCCTTTGTCAGCCGGTCATAAACTTCAAGAGGCCATTAAACAGTGAGCCAAGAGAGAGAAGTCAGTGCAAAAGTGAAAGGTGACATAGGTTTCTGGCCCACATAGTTGCATAAATTAATTGTGCCCTCTGGACATGTCTGGCATTATCCCCAAATGTAATTTCACAGTGCACTAAATTGATGCTATACCTATCTCACCTTATGACTTGGTGTATATGATAGTTCAGAGCTTATGAGAATAGATGCAATCACCTAAACGTGATGTCCATTGCCAGGCACTCCGTCTTTAGAAGGGCCAAGGAGCGTAACACAAGCTCCTTTTGAAATGGTTAATGATTATCTGCTGCAGGGGGAATGCCATGCTCCAGAGCTCTGCAGGGATACATTATGGATCTCTTATTTGGACCTGCCCTAGAGTTCACACAGAATGCTTATTCGTGTCAAGACACCTCTAGCACCAGATAATCTACTGGGTCTTGTGGCCAACATAGCAAAACAGTGAGACCTCTTCCTGGGGCCTCTTTGCCCAAGCCTCTTTCAAAACTGACAGGCTTATGAATTATCTAATTGATAGGCTAGAACAGTATTCCTAAACATGATATACACTGCCTCCAAAATCCAAAAAGACCCAAAAATCATTGCCTTTTTCTTACAGGTAGGAGTTACGATGCAAAATAACTTGACCTTAATTTTAGAGTGCACATGTACTATGGTGTGGACCAAGTCATTAAATCACTAAATCACTAACCAATATGGTGGTACCATATGATCACAGTTTATCTCACTCTTGACACTCATGTTTGCTACCACATTATTTGTGTTGCTGTGCTCACCGATTCAATTCACATGATATTAGAATAGAGAACCACAATGATGTTTTGCTGGATGCAAAGATGAAGAAGGTCTCCTCATCTAGAAAGGACAGAGTTAACTTGGGATAGTCAATTTTGTGTATATTTTCACAGGTGATTTTGAACTATTTTTATGCTCTTTCTTTTGGGGGATTAAAAAGAGAACACATTTTTGAGATCAATAAAAGCTTACCAAAAGTTACAGTATGTATTGATCTCTTTTATTAATGATATTACATCCAGCACAGAACTGCAATAGGTTTTCCACACACTTAATTTTATGGTGGTTCTCTGTTATCCAACATGATCCATCTGTTTTCTTTTCAAAAACTATATAAGTGAATTAAATGGGGGCTATCATAGAGTACAATACCACTGAATCCTGTGTGTCTCTGAAGAAGCATCAACCTTTGGTGTCTCACTCAGGAGCTCATTTTGCTTCTGACTTACTATTTTTTTCCAGTTGAAAGAGATGTGGAGTTTTAGGGCCTCTCATACCCCCTTCCTTCCATTAAGGATCATACCCCAAAGATTAGCGAACCAGTGTGAGGTTGAATATTTATCCAAGTTATGTACTTAAGTCCTGAGGTGAAAAGTTAGGTAGTTCTGCAGACCCATTTGAACCCCTTTGAGAGGAACTTGGATCAAGATTCCATTTATCATCTGGCCTCTGTTTACCTCCAGTCCAACAGTTAAAATAGAATGGCATTCTGATTTTCTGAGCATCAGTGTCAGCTCAGGTTCTGCATTTTATAACCCTGAAAAAATCTGGGTGTTCCCCTTTCTAATATACAATCACACAGGTCACTGGATTTATGAGTAGGTCCACTGGAGAAAAACTGTGGGGAATAATATTAATAACTATGTGTAACTGCAGAGGTATTTTTAGCTTTTTCCACAGAGAAACTGGATTATTCTTTAATTAACAATATCTAATTGTTAATTTAATGTTAATGAGAACCGGCTTTGGATACTAAAAAACAAATTATGGTTTTCTATTTTGGTGGCTGATATTAGCTATCTGTTTACTAGATCTTTATGCTTTTTTATTTTAACTTCATTGCCTCCCATCAATCTCATCTGTAGGGCATAACAGTCTATTAGTATAATCTCAAATTCCTGTGGGTCACAATCCACTGGGTGCCATCTGGTGCAGGGGCCCTTAATGGCAAGTAATTATTAATATATCTACTCTGACCCTGATAGAATCTAATCTCTCCCATTTGATGATGATTACTTTTATGTTTTAACTTGGCTAGGCCATGTTATCCAGGTATTTGGTTGTATACTACTCTAGATATTTCTGTGAAGGTATTTTTTATGAGATTACAATTAAAATCAATAGACTTTGAGTTAAACAAATTATATTCCATAATGTGGCTGAGTTTCATTCAATTAGGTGAAGATCTTAACAGAAAACCACTGATCTCCCCCATGTTTATATATAAACAGATTTTGTGTGTGTGTGTGTGTGTGTGTGTGAGAGAGAGAGAGAGAGAGAGAGAGAGAGAGAGAGAGATATTTTATTGGTCTGTTTCTCTGGTGAACTCTAATAACTAATACAATATCCCAAATTTATAATACTAATTAGCAAAGCCTCCAGTGTTGACTAAAAAAAGAAACCAAGTAACTTAATTGTTTATAGTGGCATTTTTGGAGAGGAGTCTCATAAATATGAGAAAAAGATTTGAAGATCCCCTTTACCTTTTGGTCTGTGTGTGTGAGCGCATGTGCATGTGTGCGTGCATGCATGTGGTGAAGTTGGGGGTGAGATTAATGGATGAAGATGCCAGGGTATGTGGTAGTTACAAGTTTTGGTCACTTTTCTTTCATAACAGTGCATCTTCTTAGCCCACTGTGGTTGGGTGCCGCTGTATAATTAGTTCAGTCCAATGAGCTGGGAGTGTAAGTACCCTTTCTCACTTCCAGGCTGGACAACTGTCAATGCAATACCCTTTCCTTCTTCTTCTTCTTTTTTTTTTTTTTCAACTGGCCATATTTGCAATGTTCACTCAGCTGCTCCACCCCGAAACCCGAGTGACAATCAGCACTGCTGTGGATGATGGATACATTTTACAAGGAAGAAATCGACATTTGGAGATTTAAACCATGGAGATTTGAGAATTGCTTGCTTCTACTTGTATACTGACCAATACAGAATATGCATGTGACTATAAATTTAGAGAACACTGGGAGGATTAAGCTCTTTAGGGTCAGGTTTGGGACACCATTTCTATTTCAGGAGAGCACAGGACAGTGTTATCCAGAAAAGCCGGCCAAGCCAGAGGTTATAAGAGAGAACACAGCCCCAGCACTGTGGAAGCATAAATAAATGACTGCTAGGCTGGGACCAAAATGAGATTTCATGTAAGTACCCTCTTTAGAGAATGCTATCACAGATTAAACACAGGGCTAGTGAGAACGTGGATGAAAGGGCTAGGGAGAACGTGGATGAAAGGGCAGAGTACTTTTAGATTGTTAAGTCAGTCTAATGTATTGGATATCACTTACTTGCTTATGCATAATCTAGGCCTGACCTTTGTCCACGAATTCAATGGATATTCTTACAACGCCACATAAAATAAAAAGAGAACATATATTTAAACTAGGTTTTGGATATCATGAAATGATCTGAGTCAAGATTAATTCCCCAGGTTGTATGCATCAAACATTTTTAATAATGTTAAAGTTTTAAGAAGAAAATAAAAGTATGACATTTTTAGAGCATGTGAAACATTTTCCTTTGTTATACAACCCTCATTAGAAACTTTTTTGTGTGCTATTTATTTCTTCGCCATATTCTCCAACACTTTACTGAATATAGAATTGTGTGACACACATACTCTACTTCTAAAACTCTTATTCTGGTAAACAGAAGCTATCGATAAGGGATAGAAATTGACAGGAACATGAAAGACCTATGTGATTTGTATACTTAAAGGTCGTGTTAACACAGATTGAAAAATGGTTATTTAAAATTAATCATCAAAGTAAAAAATAGGGAATAAAATCAATCATTTTACTAATATGTTCATTGTATGTAACCACTCTGATTTACCACTTCAGGACAACTAAAATAAAATACACTGCTTCTTTTTAAAATCTTTTTTTTTTTCTCTCATGTATCTGGTGAGGTTATTTTGAACTGAAAAGACACACAATCCCTTGACGGAATATTGGATTTTGGCATCAGTGATAGTATATCAATCCATCTGTCTAAAATAAACTTCGGATAAGAGATAATAGTGGTTTCCATGAAATTGCTAATGAAATCCAACATTCTAATATACATTTTATTCTTTAAAGTTTGATGACTTAGTAAGCAATTGTTTTATTAAATTAAATTGTCACAAGAATTTTTTCCATTTTCTCGAAAGCAATCCAAAAGGATGACAATTAAATTTATTTGATGTAATGCCACGTTATCTATACTGGAGAGATATAGATAAAATCCTCTGTGAGTGAGTTTAATGATTCTTAACATTTCCCATCTTGTACTCATCAGCTTTTCAATATTCTTTTTCTCTCTTGTAAGTTTTCTGATCATCAGTTTTCTGTCATAAGTAAGTGAATAACAATTCTAGAAATCAGCAAGGCCATTTTGGCTGCTGACAGCAAAAATGGATCTCTTGCCTTGCTAGTTTAAAGTTAAGTGAGTGTTTCATTGAGATAATATCTAATTTTTATATTCCTATCTTGTGTTATGTATTTGAGAAATACGTTTTTTATACACATCAGAGATTGATTAACTATATTGCAAAATTTTAAAAATATATACAAGTTGTATAATAACTACTTCAGGTCAGTATTATGGCCCATACAAGGGTGTGACATAATTTAGTTAACCATAATTAGATTCCTATTTATATAGAAAAAAGTTTAAATACTTGTAAATAAAAACAGTATATAAATAACTTTAGTTTTAGGTAAACTGAGGCACATGTGTGCCATTTGGGGACTGTTATGGGCTGAATTGTATCTCCTCCCAAATTATTATGTTAAAGTTTTTATACTGGTACCTAACAGTGTGACTGTGTTTGGAGACAGG
This sequence comes from Lyroderma lyra, assembly GCA_004026885.1. Lineage (NCBI taxonomy): Eukaryota > Metazoa > Chordata > Mammalia > Chiroptera > Megadermatidae > Lyroderma > Lyroderma lyra. Next base: position 17,598 of record PVJL010002118.1, on the reverse strand, counting down.
GTTTTAAAGAGGTATTAAGTTAAAATGAGATCTTTAGGGTGAGCCCTAACCCAGTAATGCTGGTGTCCACCCGACCTATCAAGCAGGCCTGTCTCTGACTATAAACACTGTATTTCCCACAGGCTGGTTTTCCATCACCTTTTACCCTTTGCTATGTTGGAGGATAGGATTAAAAGAGATTACTCTTAATTGACCTGAAGGTGAGAAGATTACTGAAAAGCTCATGTAAAATATAAAGCACTTAGAGCCTCTTTTATTTCATATATCAAACTTATATAATAACTAATTTGGGTTAACTAGAAAATGTGCCATATTAAACCATTATGAACATGTAATTCCCTAGAATTTTTTTGTAATAAACTCTAAAATAGTTTATTAGAAGCAATCATTTTAGTAGCAAAATAATTTTAAAAAAATAGATCTTTCCCTTTTTTATAACTATACTTTTATTAGAAATTGCTGTGAGAAATTTTTATTGATATTTTAAGTGCAAGTATGTAAAAGTTTATATTTAAAATATATTTGTTAAAGGTAAGTGACAGTCTACAATCACACTAATGATTTATTCTATTGTTCAAAGATAAATGGGTATGATTGGTTTTTCTTATATACTTGATTTGGAACTGTTTTGACTCAATTAAATTTATTATATATTGTTCAAATACTTTATAAATGTATTTGAATGAACTCATGATGATATTTAATGAATTTCTAAGTAATTTTTAGGTGATTCTCATTTGTCTAATGTGTTAGTTTCCACTAATTCAGAAGGCTCATTTTGTTAAGGATCATGGTGAAATATTCTGGGGAAAAACTCATTACAAACATTTTTCAGTGCATTAAAATAGAAAAACAAATGCAAATGAATACATGGTTGTTGTGGAAAGATGAAAATATCCAAAAGCAGATACAATTTTTATAGAATGTAAGGTTTTCAAAGGCCCACAAAGTGAGTGAAATATAAGTCTAGCACATGAACATTAACTGCTAGCTTCCAACTTACTATCCAATTATAGAACTGTCATTCACCATCTGTCAGATCCATGTATGGACATTTGTCCCTATGATGAATCACTGCAGGGAGCTATCGGTACCACCATTACTTTATTTAATGAGGACCCTGTCCATGTGCACCCCCTCCTGATAATTTGTGTCCATATCATTCATTATTGTCAGCCTACAGTCAAGTGAATGGAGGCTGCATATTATACAGTCATTTCTTTAGAATATGAAACAAATTGTAATTTCTAATAATTTATATATAGAGAGTCCATTCTTCCTCCAGACTTTCTCCACTGGCTATTTTGCACAGGTTTAATAATGTCACTGAAAATTTACCCTTTTCCAATACATAGTATCCCAAATTGTAAACTATCAGAATGATGTATATACATAAAATAATTGAAAAATTATATAATATGAAACTTGCTCAAATGAAAAAGATGGTTTTTCTATATCTAACATCCTTTCACATCTATAGGTGTAAAACCTCTCATAATTCAATTCCATGATAGATTTCAGCCTCCTCTTTAGTACTGAACGAATGTTCTACTAATAAAAATAAGCCATTTCTTTGTAAGCCCTGTTATTGGGCTAAAGCCTTGAGATTTTTTATATAAAATTTTTCATGGACTCTAAAGCATTCTTTGAGAATTGTTCATAAATTGTTGAGTTAAATAATTTAAGAGAAAGGAGAAACTAAGAATAAATTACTCTTTTAGTGGCGCACAAAATTCTAAAAGTTAACTAATCAGATTAAAGGGACATATACACCCCAATAATTCATGGCCTCTGAGAGAATATTAATTAAAAGGCACACAAAAAATGATTGCCTTATACACTGAACAATGTTTTTGCAACATCAACTTTAAATTCTTAGTTGCTATGAAATCTCATTCCCAAACAATGTTTTGTCATTTTCTTCTAAAACTTAAAAAAATCTGGGTTCCAAAATTGATAAAACTTAGGTGGGGGCAGGAACACACTGCCATAGTAAAGAATAAATTTTGAGGAGTGAGCCTACAGTGCACCAAGGGACTCTGTGAGCATACCTATATGTGAGCACATATGGCAAAGTGAGGAGAGCACTGGTGAAATAAGAAAATAACTTAAGAGGTGTTTTCTTGAGTAAACCGCAAAGTGAAAGCAAGCTTCTCGTACTGACTTAAATTTGTGCTACCTCTATTGATCTTTAGAACAGAAAAAAACGAGTAAGAAATACTGTTGAAGAAGGGAGATACCTGCACCTCTGTTAGATTTTCTGCTTTAACACTATCATTTTGCAGAGAAACAAAATAATGCATTTAACCTCTTTCAACTATCAGTTAAAAAAAAAAATGAGTGGTGAATGTACACCAGAAATTGTCCTATGTGTTTGAGAATAAGAAGGTTCTGGATATAGCAATATTCAAAGCTACCTCTTCAATTTTATTGTCTTTTGGGGCTTATTATCTTACTGTTCCTACAGGAAAAAATAATTTCTAAGGAGAGTATCTAGGATGTGATTTTATAATTCATCTATGCCAAGAACTAGTGAAGTATGTTTTCCAACTCTGTGATCCAATGATAATATGTATTTGCTCATTTTTAGAGTTTAGGAAAAAAGATCAGGCATTTTTTTCAATGCCATAGTAAACAAGGAACAGAAACATATTAAGGTAACAGTGTTTAAAATACAGACTGAATTCATTCATTCAACCTTGAGGAGCCCTTAGGATGTGCAACTATATAAAGTCTTCTCTTTGTGAATGATGTTAAGTGTAACAGAAAAATTTAGTTAGGGAGATAAGTGAAAAAATGTAGAGAGAAAAACTTGCTAAGAGCATAGAAATATGCATGTTAGTTCTGCTTGAGAGAACTGGCAAAGACTTCCTGGAAGACACTAATTTTGTTTTGTAACTTAAAGCATGAAAGTAGTTTGCTAGTCAGAAAAAAAAGTATTAGAATACTTTCTGCATAAACTGAAAACTAAAGTTCTTCCAATAGGTCTATTGCTTAAAAATCCTGAAGATCTATTTTTGTGTTCTGTAGATATAGTTTTCTAGTAATTAAACAAGTAAGTATATTTATAAAATTAGAAAAGTGTTATTTTATTTTAACATTTCTTTATATTGAATATTAATGCCCATTAATTAGACATTGCATTAATATTAAATAAGCATGAAATATTTAAAAATATTAAATTTCAAGGGAAAATTCAGTTGAAAGGCTTCATCAACTTTAGGACACCTAAATTAATTAATTTAATTGGGCTTTGGTTTTAAAGAATATAGGTCAATCTGTACTATAAATTGACTGAATAAAGAGAACAAGATTGTTTTTTGAAAGCATGTGAAATTCAGACACACCATCCAATTATACTCCAGACTCTGTTTGTTTTTATTTACTTACATTGCTCAGAAATCAGAATAGTTTGGTTACATATAAAAGAGAAATTAAATTTAAAATCTCTTCAAAAGAAAGAGCCAGCAGGTGGATTTATAAAAGTATCAATCTAGAAGCTATTGAACTTAGAAGATAAACTTACTGAAGAATGAAAATGACTAATTTATAAGATAATGGAAAAACTCTGACTAATATGGAAATAATTCGCTTTATAAATACTTCAGAGTATAAATAAGAAAGACAAAAATTGTAACTAACATGAGTTTCAAAATGCCTATTAATATTAAGAAGCTAAAAAATAAGGAAGCACCTTACTAGGTATAAACTCATACTAAATTAACTTTTTAAAGAAGATTGAGTGTAATACCATACCAAAACTTGGTGATTAACCCCTCATTTATATTGTACACAAGTCTGTTGGTTGACTGCACTGGGCAGTTCTGCAGATCTGCGAGGTTTGGTTGATCTCAGCCTGGTTTCTTCAAGCACCTGTTGTCAGGTGGCAGTTTGGTTGAGGGCTGGTTCCCGAAGGACAACCTCACATGTTACCTGGTTGGCTCACCGTCTACTGGAACGGTGGCAGTCTCAAGGCCAACCGTCTCTCATCATCCAGTAAGCTAGCTTGGGTTTATTATTTTCATAGTGGCTGGGCAACATTCCAAGAGAATGAGCTGAAGCTTGAGACATATGTCTCTTTCCCTGCATACTATTTGTCAAAAGAAGTAAAAAAAATCCAGCCTGGATTTAAGGAGTGGCAAAAGCATACAGATTCCATTTCTTGACAGAAAAAAACGAAGAAGTCCCACAGCAAATACGAATGATTACAGAAAGGGAATTATTTCAACTATTGTTCTCAAGCAATCTACTATTTTCTGCTACTAAATATTTATGTCACTTTCTACATTTTGCAAAATATATTGAAGTGAACAGGCTATATAGATTGTGGTCAGCTCTGAAATTTTAAAACTACTAATATGACTTATAAAATAAAGATATGGGTTACAAAACTAATATATCCTCACACTGTGTGAATATCTTTGTAAAATCAGGGATTAACTCTCAAAATATCAGAAAACACAAACACTGACTAGAATTTGAGCATGATTAAAAAAATACTCTCATAGACAAAGGAAACCTGCAGCATCTTTTATCTGGAAGTTAACTACAGGAAATAAAAGAAAAAAATGAAAAGTATATAATTTTATACAAAATTAGGCTATATTATATAGACATAAACTAGAAATGGGCAAATTTTAAAAAGGGTTTTAGTGGCATAGAAATTTATATAGTCATATAATATTATATTATTTTCCCACACAATATAGATGAAATTTAGCTCTACCAAGATGAGAAGTGTATCTACTGTACAAGTTACAATCATGGCCAGTAACAGAAAATTAAACAGTGAGCAAGGGTTTGAAAGTGAGGAAGAAGCTGTTATCCTTTCCTTAGGCATTTTTCTTCATTGAGAAACACAAAGCCATTGAATTGTAGGCAATTAACTGGATCTATACTACTTATTTTATATATTAAATATTATTAAAAATTTAACAGGCGACTTCGTTATAGCAATTACTTTGTGCTGAATGGCACTGTTTCATTCCATGTGGTCTTCACAATAGCACTTTAAAGGTGGAGAATATATTTATCCACATTTTATAGAAGGGTAAATCAAGCCTCAAAGAAGTCCATTTTCTTCCCAAAGATCACATAGTTAGTAACTGGCCATGGCAGGATTCAAACTTTAGCAATCTGCGAAGTAATACCAAAGTGCACTAATTAATTTTTTTGATGTTTTGGTCAAGGTTTGCCTGTATTCAAGTTTGGCTAAAATAAACTATTAAAATAAATGAGAGAACCTGGAGCATTCACAATTGTTATCTTTATTGCCAGTAAGCATGTTTGTAAGTACACTGAGAAGTTCATTTGGCATTATCTTTAGAAACTTTCACTTCCTTTACCCTCTCTTTTCTCTTTTACATCTTTTGCCTACATGCAGCATTTGGCATTTTTTTTTTCTGACCTACCTTCCAGTTTATTATCTCATCTGTTGTGTCCGATGTGCATTAGACACATACACTGAATTTAAAAATTTTTTTAAGTTTATACTATCTTTCTTTTTCAAATCTTTGTGTACACACACACAATTAAAGATGTGTGTGTGTGTGTGTGTGTGTGTGTGTGTGTGTGCGCCTTTAATTTTTATCCTTTATGCTTTTAAACGTAGTCTGGCTATTTCATTTCACATCTGTTAATTCCAATACCTCGTATACGCACAGGTCCTTTCCTGCTGTCTGTTGTTTCTGCTGGTTCTTTACCATAGAGTGTTTTGTTTTTGTTTTTTTGTTGCTTAGTTTTTTTTTATTGTGTTTTTGGTGTCTGATTATCTTTGACTCTGTGATGGATACTGCATCTCAAAAATTATTTAAAGTAATTATTTATATATCTGACATATCGAAAGAAAAGAAGGGGACTAATGTCAGAGAAAGTAAAATAGACACAGTAAAGGGAGGCTAGAGGCTCCAATGACAGATGTAGACAACTTTATAATTTTAATAATTAACTTCATCTATACTTTGGAATAAATTCTCCTTGGATTTAAATTTTTATTGCACTTTTATCTTGGTTTAAAAATATGAATGTTAAATGTTACTCTATGTTTACATGATGAGGATAAATAATTATACTTAAATTAATTGCATGTTTTACTTATTCATGGTTAGTTGAAGTAAGTATTTCATTTGCAACATCCATGGGTTTAAATTGGGCAAATTTTCAGATCTTGCTTTCTGCTTCGGTCTAGGAGAGATGGATGAATAGTACTTTTGTTTATGGAATAAAGAGCTGGGTGACCAAATTTTTGTAAGCTCATCTAGTAGCCTTTTAAAAAATTATATAATGCTTGTTTTATTATGCATATTTTTATTATTCCTACATGCTACTGATAAAAAGAAATATTACAGAGTTGAACTAATATTAAATATAAGAATACGAAATACATTTAAAAGAACATTCTCTTTTTATATCTTGATCCTAGAGGTTAAAAAGACTAAGAAAGTATAATTGCTTACTCTAAATAATTGGGATATTTGGTTCTGATTTATCAAATACGCTTTTAAAAATATAGCTCAAGAGAGACTAATACCACGCAATAAGGCTAAGGAATAAAAACCTCAGCAAAGTAGCAGCATTAGCCCCAGTGAAAGCCAAATGATAGGTGCTAATTGTACAGGGGCAGCACGGTTCTGACATTAACAAAACCAAACAAAAACGTTGCCAACAGGCAAGTGCCCTGACTGAAACAGAACTAAGTGGAAGGGTGATTTGTTGATGTCATTGTTATTGTTTTCAGTTCAGAAATATTTTACTACTCTGGAAAAATGTGACTACTACTAAATACAAGCTTGGTTTGTTATGTTTATTTAATTCTATTACTATCAGATTTTCAAAACATGACAAATATACTCTTGCTAAGGTATTTAATGATCCCAGTGGAAGTATCTGATGCTACATCTGCTGATACCATGGCGTCTTTTGTCTGCTCCACAGGAGAAATGAACTGCATGGGCCCTGTGAAGAAATTTTTAGCATGGACTTCGAGGTATTTCTTTATAAAGTCCTAGTCTATCCCTCCTTTAATCCTGTTTCATTGATATTAAAACATAATCTACAATGGTTTTGTACTGTCCAGAGAAGCAGCTCATGCTTAGAGTCAGGTGGTTGATTTTGGTGGAGGCACAAAGGAATAGTGCCCAAGATGTGAGGGTATAATATTAGACAGAATTCTCTGGAACAGGGTCCAGCATGGACATGCTATGAAAGCCTCCTCGGCACTGCTTAGAAGTATATGTGGAATTCAGTATCACACATAAAGAACGCCAGATCTGGAGCCAGACCACCAAGATTGGAATCCTGGCCTTGCATAACCTACCTATCTGATCATGGGCAGGCAGTTAACCTGTCCTCAATTTCATCAACACCATAATAAAATAAATTCCTACTTCATAGTTTTGCTATTATTTTTGCTTATTGATTTATTTAGAACAATGCTTGGAATATAGCAAGTGATCAGATAATTAACCTGTGGAATACAAACAGGCACTCAAGCTTGTGGATGGATGCATGGAGAAGATAACACAAAACTCTGCAAAGATTTGTGTTTTTAAAAAGTTGATTTCATGGAGTTACTTTTCTGAGTACTACATAATGTATTATTTAAGGCTCAAGCAGTAGTGTTTGAAAATCATGGATATTGATACATATGGTTTTTAATATAGATATATTGTATTACAATATAGATGATATTTCTGCATTTTGAAATTAAACACAAAGTTATCTTTACATTCAAATTTCATATGTAAAATATGTATAAAAGGCAAAAGATTATCATGATCAGAATTGATAAAGTACTTCAATATACAGCTGTAATATTACTCCCCATATCTGGATCATGATTTTAGATTTCCATATATGCTTTCACCTAGTGCTTTATCAAGGACACACAGACATTTTTCCATACTACATTAAGTTTAAAACAGAGCTTTTAATGATTATTTATGCAGAGCACATCATGCATATAGAATAGAAGGCCACCTGTCAAGTGTGATTTAGAAACCTGACAATGTCTGAGACTGGTCCTAAATATCTCTCCCATTGCCTTATTGTAAAGCTTGAGATTACACCTAATAGAGTCACTCCTTTGGATAAAATCAATGTTCTTTAAAAGTTTCTTAACAATATTTCTACAAAAACAAATATGAACTCTTTAGCCTCTGTCTGCATATTTAACAAGAATCTCATCATCGCCTTGTCTTGTAAATATAACAGCCTCCCAAAGATGTGTACATGCACATCCAGAACCTGGGAATAAATTATGCTACATGGCAAAGGGGAATCAGGGTAGTATGTGGATTAAAGTTGCTTATCAGCTGACTTAGAGAGAGAGAATATCTTAGTTTACTTGGCTGAGTCCAATATAATCAAAAGGGTTCTTAAACATTAAGAACACGAGTAAGGCAGAAGAATCAGGGTAAGAGCAATCCCATGTAAGAAAGACTCAAGCAGTCAAAGCTGGCTTTGAAGATGGAGGAGGGGCACGAACCAAGGAATCCAGCAGGCCTCCAGCAGATGGAAAAGGCAAGAATACAGAGTCTTCCTGGGAATCTTCAGAAAGAAATGTAGCTCAGTCAGCACCTTGATTTTAGTTCACTAAGACCAATTTTGGAATTCTGACCTCCAGAAACGCAAGGTTATAAATGTGTGTGGTTTTAAGTACTAAGTTTGTGGTAATTACCTATCAGCAATATAAAACGAATACACACATAGAAGGGGAAAAACCTGAGGGGATACTTCAAAATTTAGGTAACAGTTGGTGGAGGTGTGTGAGAGGGTCAATAACTGGCAGAAATCTGAGAAAAGTTCTAAATATTGTCTGTCATCAAGGCCAAATTCAGAAAGGATTTTAGCACGTTACTTGATTATTATAAAGGTGTTACATTATACAAATAAATTTGTTGGTTACTTCGTTCATTACATTACAAAATGAAAATGTTTTCAATTAAATCAGTCTTACATGCAGTCTTAGTTCTATCTGAACTTTTTGTTTTGCCTTTGACTATTCAATTATATGTATATAAATTACTTATTTTTATCATGTGCATATAAAAAATTGACAATAAAGTATGCAACTGATAAAATAGATAGTAAGCAAAGCTCTTCAGACTCATTTTTTCAATCTTAATAAGTACAATTTATCACTGCCCACTGGGAATTGTAAACATATGAAGGAAGACACATGGTAATAAGTTATGTCCATATCAGATAAAACAGCACATTCCACTTGAGAATTACAATACTATTGAAACTCTGAAGATGGAAATTTTCTCAGGTATCTATTTAATGATACTGTAATCTCTTCTTTTCCCCAAATGGGGTAAAATAAACAAATGAATGCCTTGATTCGTATGACATCACTGACTATCCTGATAGCAAATGTTTAAACTTTGCCTAGTAATGCGGAACAAATAATGTTTGAAAACGGACCTAAAGCCACTTAACCATTGATCAGGCTCAATTTAAAGAGCTTCCTCCTTAGTTCCATTGTTCTGTTTTAAAGGCCATTCAATGAATAACTTCATGCCAAAAATACCCCCCCAGAGACTTAGGTCTGGTAGTTACCTCTGCCACAGGGAAGTAAACAATTTATAGAGGCCCTGATTACTGTTTACCTTAACATATAAAACAAAACAAACAAACAAAAAACAAACCCCCCAAATGAACGATGTGTCTTTGTTTTTCCTTGGCAAGGTGGGACTCCCATGAAATTGGTCAGAAATGTTATTGAGATTATTTCTTTGTTCCTCTCTCCTTTTCCAATGCTCACAAAAGATGAATGTGGAGAAAAATGGAAAGTGTCCAAAGAAAAGACAGAAAAATGATTAAAGTAGGATGATTTATGAACAAAGATTAAAGAAACTGAATCTAGTCCAGCACAGGGAAGGCTGAGAGAAAAGTGAGTAATTGTTTTCAAGTACAGAGTGAGTAGTTATTATGTAAATACTGATCAGCTGGAATCAATAGACGTAGTTCTGTAGTGGTTTCCTGTTACATAAAAATATGCTATAGAGAAAAACACACCTTTCATAGCCCTTGCTGCCTACTTCAGCATGCTTTACAAACAGAGGACGCGGCGATGCTGGCTCCCTGAGGCACTGGGGGGACGGATTGGCAGGTGTATTTTTGCAGAGGAAAGGGCAGAGGATCTTGACTGTGGCAGGCAGGATAGCTTCGGTTGCACCTTGAGTTAACTTGGCCTGTGTAATGACAGTACAGAAGGGACTACTTCTTTAGGTGTCTTTCACATCCACGAAGGCCTTCAAAAACTCACCCCCACTAAATCAATCAATGGAAAAAAATGCAAATCCTATTACTGATTTATGCTTCCTATGAGTCACCCTCTATGCAAGTCGTATAGTAAAGGATACAGTCATTACATTTTTACCTTTCTATTAGAGAGTAAGAAGAGTTATAACCTTAAAAACCGTGAACACTGGCTAAGTAGTTATTTATAAATAGAAAATATTGGGAGTTCCCTGGTGGTGTAGTGGCTAGGCATCAGCGCTATCAACGCTGCAGCCTGGGTTTGATTCCCAGCCAGGGAACTACCCACATTAAAAAAAAAAAAAAAAAAAAAAGAACTTAAAAAAAAATAGAAAATATTGGCAAATTGGTGACTGTAAAACATGCCTTTCTTTTTGCTAGAAATATCTTCTAATAAAATTAAGAGATATTTTTAATTAAAATTCTTATTAGGTGACAGGCAATGCTCTAATCGTTATACCTGCATTAACTCATTTAATCCTCACCATTACCCTATGAAAGAAGTACCATTATTATCTCTATTTCACCAAGAAGGTACATGAAGAACAGAGAATGAAATTGATCTAAGTTGCTTAATAAATACCAGATCAGAATTTGAACCCAAGTAGCTCCAAAAGTCAAAAGACTCTTAAAGACTTACTATGTTACACGTCACATATAACATAGTAAGCTATATTTATTTACTGGTCTTGTATTTTATGTAAGATTTCAGATTAAATAGTTGCGGGGATAAAGACCCATCCTTTGGTTTTCTAAATTTGAAGTAAGGCTTATCATTTTGGACTGTTTTTGTTTCCAAAAGCTCAAAGAGCTATACAAAATGTAAGAATGTCTGCGACAGGGCATTAGAGACCTAACAAGATAGTGAAGAGTTACTAATCGAGAATCTAGAAGAGATACTAGAAAGTAAGTCTGGCATTTATGAATTTTATTCCATGGAGCATATATTCTGATCCCAGAGTGGGTGGCTTTGAGGCCGAGAAGTCAAGAGGTGTATTTGAAAGCCTCACTGGACAAAAAGGGATACAAAAGATGGACTTCCAGAGCTTGGCTGGGTGTGTGTGATTCTAGTGGTATCAGAAAGACTGTACCCAAGGAGTTAAGTAAAATTAAAAATTACACCAAAATTCACAGGAATTGCATTTTAGCAGGAAGCGATCTCAGCTCCTGAAATCAGATGAAGAGGATCCTAGAGAGTTAATGTTACAAGATACCTGGTACAAGCAAAAGAAAAACTCTGGAAAAAGACATCATTCTATTTAAATATAAAACTAAATTATTTCTACAGTAATTTTGAAAAGCCAATGTTGAGCACACTGTACAAAAATAAGCAAGCAAATAACCAACATGAAGAGAAGGAGCAGAAACCATAGATAATAGAAACTGATACATGGGAGCAGGTAGCCAGTGATATTTGAAAAACAGCAGAGAGGTTTAATAGCCTATTAATGTATCTGTTATTTTTGTGGCTGAATAACAAATTATCACAATTTTTATGAATTTAAAATAGCATCCATTTATTATTATCTCAGAGCTCTGTAAATCAGAAGTCTGGGTACAGCATGACTCAAATGGGTCTTCTGCTTGGTCTCAACAGACCAAAATCAGGTGTAGCCAGGATGCATTCCTTTTTTTGGGAGTTCAGGGGATGAATTCACTTGCAAACGTACTCAGGTTAGTGGTTCAAATTCCATTCGTTGTAGTTTGTAAGACTGAGGACCCTGTTTCCTTGCTGGTGGTCAGAGGAGTGCTGCCCTAAGATACTGGAGGCCTCTGTCTGACCCTTGTGGATCCCTACATTTCAGGGCCAGAAACAGCAGGTCAAATCCTTTTCATGTTTCGAATCCCTCAGTTTCCTCTTTAGCAGCTATCTCCTCTGCCTAATCTCTCCTGTGTCAGATAAAGTTTTCTGCTTTTAAGGGCTCATGTGATTAGATTGGGCCTACCAGACAATACAGAATAATCTCTTTATGTTACACAGTCCATAATTTTATTTCCATCTGCAAAGTCCCATTTGTCATGTAATGTCAAGCGTTCACAAGTTCCAGGGATTAAGGCATGGGTGTTTTGGAAACCATTTTTCCTACCACCACAACTGAAGGGAGAATTATTTTCAGTAGAAAACATGTACATGGAATTTGAGAAAGACAAAAGGATAAAAATGTGAATCAGAACTACACGGCATAAGGCAGACTATCACACACATTTAATTAGATTCCTACAAGGAAAGGAAGGAGAAGCATTATTTGAAGACATGTTTTCTGAGAATTTTCCCAAGTGAGAAAAGGCATTAGGCTACTCTTAAACAAAAGCAAAGGCACAATGCAGTAAGACTACTCCAGAGACAATTCCAAAAGGAGACAGAAGAATAAGAGATATTCATTCAGGGGGCAATAGTAATACTGTTGATTTTTCAGCATTAAAAAATAGGTAACTGAAGCCAGTAAAACTACTCTCAATGCTCCTGTAAACTCCAAGGGTCCAGTGCCTGTGTGTATTCAAGCCAAGTAAGATGTAAGCAGGAGTTTGCTGCAAATAAAGTAAAGGTTTATATAAGAAGTTGGCACTAAGCCTAGAGACACAGGTAAGCTAGTGCTCTCAAAAACCTCGCTCCCGGATGGCCTCTAGTAGCTAATTTATATAAGAAAAAATCTTTAATCATGGTTACTATGGGCGTTGGAGTTGTGGGTTCTACTTATCGGTGAGGCTAAGGCAAGGAGCAATTAGCCATGCTTCAAGTCCTGATGTCAGTCATGGCACTGCTCTGTCTGGTTTCCAGGGGGTGCAGTCCTGGTTCAACTTTCATGAGTCAGGAGCTGAAACATAACTGAGGCCAAGGTGTTACCTTAGACTAAAGTCTTATTCTAGTTTGAGGTTTGTTACTGTATCTTGGTCATTGTTGACAGACTTGAAGCTTTATTCTTGAGTTTGAGGCTGACCAGAACCTAATGTACTAAAGGCTTAATGATTAAAAGAAATGGACATGCAGTATGTAGACAGGTAGGAGAACATGGTGAAAAGAATGTGAGTCCTAGTTCTATTAGGGTAAACAAAGCCAGCTTGGACTAAAGCAAAATGCACGCTAACAAAATAAAGTACTGGTGTTGTTATACCAACCCACAAGTAGCTTTTCAAACACAGAAAAAATCTTTAAAAACGAAGGTGAATATCTCTTTTGCAACAAAAGTATAGATGAGTAAAGCCTGATATTGGCTAAGATCTCTGATATGAGGTTGATTTAATCCTTTTATATTAGGCCAAATTCATTTATCAAAAAAAAGAAGACTGAGGAAATTAAAAAGATAAAAGAATAAGATAGAAAATAAATATGAAATAAAGACTATCAACAAAGTCTGAAGTTGATTATTAAAAGGATTAAAAAATTCAATAAATTCTTGATGCAACTGACTAGAAACAAAAAATGCACCAACAATTAGCTGCAGCAATAAAAGTGGGGAGATCAATACAGTTTTTATACACCCTATTAAAATTCACAGACAAAAAGAGAAAAAATACATATCTTATACTTGTTAAAAATATTAAATTTTACAATTATAAGCCTTCCCTCAAAGATCAACTTCAAGCCTTCAAGCTCATGTGGCTTCACCAGCAAGTCCTATCATACATTTAAGAAAGACGTATTGCCTATTTTATACTTATTTCCAAATAAGTTATATTTATTTGGAAATAAGTATAGTTATAATTTTATAAGACAAGAAAAACTTTTGATATAAAAACCTCTTAAGGATATGAAAAGAAAGTGACAAATTTCTCTATAGACTAATATTAAAAAATCCTAAAGAAAATATTAATCAATATTGGAAAGATAAAATGTTTATTTAGGAACATTAAATTTCTAAAACTGATGACAAACAGGAATAAAAGAAAAATATATCTCTTATAATTAATGGAAATTAATGTGGAGATATACTGTATATTATAATCATTGACTAAAATACTTAATTTTTAAAAATGTCAGTTGTCCTTGAACTGATTGCTGCAATAATAACAATTCCAATAGCACTAAAGGTTTTTTGTTTGTTTTGAGTGGCAACTGACACACTGATTTTAATATGATTATGGAACTACAAAAGGTGAAGAGTAGTCCAACCATTCTGGAAAATAACAGAGACAATTCACTATAAAGGATACTGAGATTTATTTTAAAACTTGAGTAATTAGGAAGTGTCCAATGGCTCAGAGATTGACAAGGAGACGGAGAATAAAATAGAATCCAAGAATAGACAAATGGATGTATAAGCACAAGGCAGCATTGCACAACAAATCTTTAAATGTTGTACTGACAATTAGATACCCCTTACCCTCTACTCTCCAAGAAAAAAAGAAACAACAACAACACCTCTATCCTACCTCAACATTCACAAACAAAATCAATTCCAGGTGATGAAAGATCTAATATAAAAGCAATACAAAGCTTTAAAAATATAACATAGGAGAACATCTTCATAATATTGGGACAAAAATATTTTTAAAGCCAGACACAATGTTACTAACCATAAAGGAAAGTATGATTAATACTATATTAAAAATAAGAACTTCTATTTATCAAAGGATACCATTAAAGAAGTGAAAAGGCAAGCAAGAGTAAGTAATGATATTTCAGACACATGTAATCAACAAATGTCATCTAAGGACATAATTTATGAAGAACTCCTCCAAACCACACTACCCAAAAGAAAAATGGATAAGAGACTTGCACAGGCTCTTTACAATGGAGGATTTCCAAACAGAAATGTGCTTGACCTAATTAGTCAAAATGATATATTCATTCTCAGTAATATTAAAGTAAATGAAAATTAAATCCACAAAGCAGTACCACTACACACTAACCACAATTGCTCAAAGAGAGAGGAAGTGATACACAAAGACCCACCTACAATTCTCCTGGGTAAGTAACTTAGTCTGACCATTTTGGTGAATAGTTTGGCAGTTTATATTTTCTGTATTTGGTGATACT
This sequence comes from Lyroderma lyra, assembly GCA_004026885.1. Classification (NCBI taxonomy): domain Eukaryota; kingdom Metazoa; phylum Chordata; class Mammalia; order Chiroptera; family Megadermatidae; genus Lyroderma; species Lyroderma lyra. Next base: position 2,357 of record PVJL010002118.1, on the reverse strand, counting down.
CTTATCTTAGGACCCAGAAAATCCACTCCTAGTTGTATATGCATCAGAGATACTTACACATGCGCTCAGAACAACATAGGTGATTCTCGGAGCTAGAACACTACCATAATATGCCCATTTTGTATAATTCTATTCATTTCAGCTTTGGGACACATGTTTAAGAAAATAAAGTTGTAAAAATCATCAAGAAAGTGACTAGCATGAAATCAGAGTGCAAGTTCTCTTTTAGGAAAAATAAATGAAGTGAGTAGTGATCATGAGGGAAATGCTGTGAGGAATGCTTCTAGTGTACAGGTAACTGCATTTTATCAAAGTTGGTGATTACACTGTTATCTTGGGAATACAGTGTTGAGGGGTATATTTTTTCCAGGCATTTTATTGGATACACATTTTGTATATACCATCCATCAAAATATAAAGAAACAACAACAACAAAACAAACAAACAAAAAACAGTTGGGGAACCAGCCACATCCTGTGCTAATGAAAATGAATTTAAATCACAGTGGAATGTCATATCTCAATGGAATCTTGGAATGCATAAAATCAGTATCTCTTAACAGTCAGACAATTAGTTACCTGCTTTCTAGTGAACGCTGGTTCTCCATCCTGGAAGTAACTAAACGTATGTAGAAAATAATACAAATACTGGTACTTTTATTCCATCAGTAGGAACAGACGCTTTTAGCTATGACAACGTGTTTTACACCATCACTATACGAGTTTAAAAGATCCTGTCAGCAGAACTTTCTGTCCCTCATTTTGAAAATGTTTGACTCTATGAATGGGTAGGTGTCAACACTGATTTGTCTCTGTTATCCTAAAAGGATTTCTCCCTCTATTACGTTCCTTCTGATTACAGCACTTGTTTTTTCCGAGCTAGACAACAGTAACTTGTACATGAACAACAGCTTATTTGGCATTCAAGTTATATGGTATTAATGTAAAAAGTAAATGCATAATGGGAAAGGAATAGATCTAAGGGACTCAGTAAATAGATCTAAGGGAGTCCCAGTGTTAACACGAAGAGATATCGCCATGGTATACAGGGCCTGCTAAGGGAACCCCGTGGGAGGACACTGAGGCCTCTTGCCATTGGAGGCATACTTAGTTAGGCAACCTGCATTCCAGGGGAAAACTTAGAAGCCAGAAGCATGCTTACACACAGCAAATTCGATGAGCTCAGAGTTGTCATACTTTACATGAACCAGGGCACTTGTGAACAAGATCCTACAGAAACAGTGGTTTAGGGGTTGTTGACACCTATAGTTAGTGAGGTCTGAGGATAATGAAAAGTCTGCAAACACAAACTTGAGTGCAACTTGACATTAATTAGTAAAATTTTACCCTCAACTATATTAGAATAGTGAAAAGAGCAAAACAGAATATTATTGACTTAAATGTGTGTCCCATAGCATTACATTAGGGATGCCATAAGAGAACAGTCATGCCATGCTTAATGATGGGGATACAGTCTGAGAAACATATGGTTAGGCAATTTCCTCCTGTGCACTTACACAAACCTAGATGATATAGCCCACTACTGTACTCATAAGTGCTATCCTTTTGTACAACTGGCAGCACAGTAGGTGTGTTTACACCAACATCACCACAAACACGTGAGTAGCGTGTTGTGCTACCATGTTACAATGGGTATGATGTCACTAGACAGAGGGAGGTTTTTTTGTTTTGTTTTGTTTTGTTTTGAGTGTGGGTAGTTCCCTGGCTGGGAATTGAACCCAGGCCGCAGCGCTGACAGTGCCAGCGCCGAAGCCTTAAGCCACTACACCACCAGGGAACTCCCAATTTGGGAGGTTTTTCAGTTCCACGCTAACCTTATGGCACCACTGCTGTATCTGTGGTTAGTGGCTGACCGAAATATTGTTATGTGGTACATAACTATACTACACAGTGTGTGACTTAAACAATAGAAATTTGTTTTCTCACAGTTCTGGAGGCTGGAAGTCCATGATCTGGGGCTGGCGTGGACGGCTTCTATTAAGAACTCTCTTCTTGGCTTAAAAGACAACCACCCCTTCTCTGTATCCTCCTGCACCTTATTCTTTGTACATGTGTGAAGAGAGAGAGGGATCTCTGTTGTTTCTTATTCTTTTACTAGTATACCAGTTCTATTAGATTAGGGCCCCACTCTTATGACCACATTTAGCATTGAATATGTCCTTAAAGATCTTATCTCTAAATATATCATCACTTTGGGGGTTAAGATTTCAACATACAAATTTGGAGTGAAAAAATACAGTCCATAATACATATAAACAAGAATCACAAAAACTCTTTATCCCCAGAAACCTTATATGTATTTGAATTGTGGGTAATATGTTGACAATTTCATTTTTT